>JACEIK010001201.1:249437-273536 GCA_018107945.1 Datura stramonium
AGACTTGTTTGTTCAAAAGAAGGACGGTTCCCTTCGCATGTGTATTGACTATCGGTAGTTGAACAATAACTTCAAGAACAGGTACCCCTTACCTAGGATCGATGATTTTTTTTACCAGCTTCAGGGTGCCAAGTGTTTCTCCAAGATTGATCTCAGGTCCGGGTATCACCAGCTCAGCATTCGGGAGAGTGACATCCCAATGACCGCTTTCAGGACTCGGTATGGTCACTATGAATTTGTTGTTATGTCTTTCAGACTAACCAATGCCCCTGCAGCTTTTATGGATCTAATGAACAGGGTGTTCAAGGCATATTTGGACATGTTCGTGATTGTGTTCATTGGCAACATCTTGATATACTCCCGGAGCAAGGAGGAGCATGCCGCTCATTTAAGAACAGTACTTTAGACCTTCAAGGATCGTTAGTTGTATGCAAAGTTTAGCAAGTGTGAATTTTGGCTGGACTCGGTGGCATTTTTAGGCCATGTAGTGTCGAGTGACGGCATAAGGGTGGATTCTCAAAAAATCAAAGCGGTAAAGAATTAGCCTAGACCAGTGAATCCTTTAGAAATTCAGAGTTTCTTGGGCCTAGCAGGCTACTGCCGAAGGTTTTTTGAGGGTTTCTCATCTATTACGGCACCTTTGACCAAGTTTACTCAAAAAAAGATAAAGTTCCAATGGTCAGAGGATTGTGAAAAGCTTCGAGGAATTGAAGACCCGACTAACTTCAGCACTAGTATTGACTTTACCCGATGGTATCGATGGCTTTGTTGTATATTGTGATTCTTCGAGAGCCGGACTTGGATGTGTTTTGATTCAGCGTGGGAAGGTGATAGCATATGCCTCTCGATAGTTAAAGGTTCACGAAAAGAATTACCCAACCCATGATCTTGAGTTGGCTGCAGTGGTGTTTGCACTGAAGATATGGCGGCATTACTTGTATGGGGTGCACATAGACATGTTCACGGATCACAAGAGCTTGCAATATGTGTTCACGTAAAAAGATCTCAATCTTCGGCAGAGGAAGTGGTTGGAGTTGCTAAGGACTATGATATGAGTATCTTTTATCACCCGGGCAAGGCTAATGTGGTTGCGGATGCACTTAGTAGGATCTCTATGGAGAGTGTGTCCCACGTGGATAACGGAAGGAAAGAGCTGGTGAAAGATATCCACCGACTTGCAAGGTTGGGGGTTAGATTGATCGATTCGACCGATGGCAGCATTGTTGTGCAGAATGGGTCAGAATCATCCTTGGTGGTCGATGTCAAAGCTAAATAATATGAGGATCCGATTTTGAGGAGGCTGAAGGAAGCGGTGCGGAGTCAAAAGGTGGAGGTTTTCTCCCAAGGGGGAGATGGTGTCCTTGGATACCAGGGTCGACTATGTATTCCGGACGTTGATAATTTGAGAGTCCAAATATTGCATGAGGAATAAGGTACCAAATATTCCATCCATCTGGGATCCACAAAGATGTATCGAGACTTGCGGGAAATCTATTGGTGGGATGGTATGAAGAAGGATATCGCAGAGTTTGTAGCCAAATGTCCTAATTGTCGGCAAGTGAAAGTCGAGCATCAAATACTAGTAGGTGTATTTCGGGATACTAGCATTCCCCCTTGTAAGTGGGAAGAGATTAAAATGGATTTTATTACAGTCCTACCTCATACTCGCCAACACTATGATTCCATTTGGGTGGTGGTAGACAAGTTAACAAAGGCTACACACTTCCTACCGGTTAAGACCACGGATTAAGTGGATGATTATGCCAAGTTGTATATTCGGGAGTTGGTTAGACTTCATGGAGTGCCCTTGTCTATTATTCCAGACCAAGGTACTCAGTTTACCTCCCAGTTCTGGCGGTCTTTTCAAAAGAGACTTGGGACTCAGATTAAGATCAGCACAATATTCCATCTACAAAGGGATGGCCAGGAGGAACGAACAATCCATACTTTTGAGGATATGTTGAGGGCATGTGTTATGGATTTTAAAGGTAGTTGGGATGACCATTTGCCCTTTACCGAGTTTGCTTATAATAACAGTTGTCGCTCTAGTATCCAAATGGCACCGTTCGAGGCCCTCTATGGGCGAAGGTGTAGATCTCCCATCGGATCGTTTGAAGTTGGCGAGGCAGCTTTAATAGGGCCGAATGCGGCTCACGAGGCGAAGGTGAAGGTCCAGTTGATAAGGGACCGGTTGAAAACTGCTTAGAGGTGTTAGAAATTGTATACTAATGTGAGGAGAAGAAATTTGGAGTTTGATGTGGACGATTTGGTATTTATAAAGGTATCTCCCATGTAGGGAGTCATGCGGTTCTGAAAGAAAGGGAAACTCAATCCCCACAATGTTGGTCCCTACCGGGTTATATGAAGAGTTGGTAAGGTGGCGTATGAGTTGGACTTGCCACCGGAGTTATCTTCAGTTCATCCCATCTTCCATGTGTTGCTTTTGAAAAAGTGTTTGGGTGATCCAGCCTTGGTAGTCCCAGTAGACAACATTGGATAAAAGATAGCCTCAGTTATGAGGAAATCCCTGTTGAAATCTTGGATCGTCAGGTTCGAAAGTTGAGGAACAAAGAAGTAACTTCAGTTAAGGTCTTATGGATAAATCAGCATGTTGAGGGAGCTATGTGGGAAGCCGAAGCGAATATGATTGCTAGATACCCACATTTGTTCTCTACCGGCTCAGTTCCGACTTGAGGTATTAGTTCTACTCTACGGTCCCATTTAGTTTTTATGTTCAGTTCATGTGTGCAAGTTTCTTTTGTGTGTATGAATGTGTATATGAAGCATGAGATCAGTTCATCTATGTGGTTTGGTTCGAAGGTAGTCATTCCGTGAGAATTTCGGTTGAAATAATCAAAATTTAAGTATAATAATTGTATGTTTCTATTTTGTGCTTGTTTCCTCATTTGAGGATGAATTTTCCAAGGGGGAGATACTGTAATACCCCGAGAAGGACTAAGAATAGACCCGGGAGTTGAATTTGAAATATGTAGAAAATTGGTAATAACATCACAAAACGGACCACAGAAAGACTCGTGATATCAAACCACGAGTCGTTATATGTTTTCGTTGGTTGGGGAAAGGATGGTGGCAGTGGAGATGACGAGAGGTATGACAACCCATGGTGGGATACAATGGGCCGTCCTTTGCAGTCGTGGTCAGGGTCAGGCTAGGCAATAGTGCAAACCACGGGAGATATGATGACTCATTGTGGGAAACAACGATTCATCATTAGCAGTAGTAGGAAGGAGTTAGGTTTTGTAGGTGACATTCAACGGGCGTCCTAATGACCTGTTAGAATAGACCAAGAGTCGTTGGTTGTGGTCGTTGTTTGAGTTTTAGTTTTTCCAGTGGACTCTACAGGGGATAACAACGTCTCGTTATTTATTGTGACGGGTCGTGGTGTGACCCGTTAGGAGATGAGATGCCAAGGTTCAGGGGGCTAACCACGGGCAATGTAACGAGTCGTGGGTTGAAGGAATGGGTCGTCCTGTCGACTCGTCGTTTGGATCTGAAACTACGTCATTCAGCAGTGCATTCAATGAACGACATGACGGGTCATTGATGGTTCCCATGACTCGTTCGTACGACCCGTGGGTTCCATGCGGACAATTTTCTGGGTAGGTTCATTAAGGGTATTTTTGACTTTTTCATGATATAAGGCCCTAAACTATGTCGTTTTGTGTTGAGGAAGCTGGGTTTTTAAGAAAATGACCTATTCTAAACTCCCATTCATGCATGCAAGGTTTTTGACCAGTGATCTAAGGGGAGATTTCAAGCTTTTCACCTCAATTCCTTCAATTTCATTCTTGGGCTTTTAAGGAGGGTTAGGAGTTGATAATCCCAGGTATGTATGGTCTTCAATGGGTGTATTCTTCCACACCCATGCTCCTTCTTTATATTAATT
This sequence comes from Datura stramonium, assembly GCA_018107945.1. Lineage (NCBI taxonomy): Eukaryota > Viridiplantae > Streptophyta > Magnoliopsida > Solanales > Solanaceae > Datura > Datura stramonium. Next base: position 253,345 of record JACEIK010001201.1, read on the forward strand.
ACTCAAAAATTCATTTGAAAACTCATGGGGTATTATATTCGGTTTGTATAAATTTTAATGATTTAATTATGGGTCTTGTGATTTGAAACCCTATCATTATCTACTGATTTTGATCATCTTTTGAACTCTAAATTGATATTAATATGGCTGATTTCAAATTTCTAATCAATTAAGATTGATTATGCATGCCCATGATAAACCGATTATGATCCATTGATCCATCAATGTTTTGATAAGCCCAGTATGTATTATGAATTAAATTATGAATATATTATGTTATCTATTATGATCTTATGGAAATTTAAACTATATGCATGATCTACAAGTATGTATGTATTTTATTAAGCATGAATTATGTTTTGGCCGACTCACGGGCCTCAAGTCATGGCGAGTTCACGTATGTTCAAGCATATTTACGATTATCATGATTTAACTAGCTCATGAACTCATGTTTGTATCATTGTGAGAACTATATATATTTTGGGAGTAGTATCGAACACCGAGTAGGTTCGGGGCTCATGATTAAGCCCCGGATCTCATGAACTACAAGCCATAGTAGGCATGTTGGGACACTTTCATGTTTTTCCCTGGCCCAAATGGCCCTTTTCATGTGTGATCATACCCTTCACGGTTCCTACCCTTGGCATGGTACGAATACCCTCCCGACTAGGGTTACAAGTCGGGCTTCATGTGTGCTCAATGGGGTAAGTCGGTTAAGAGAATCTCCCACTGTTCCTCAGGATTTATGCATGCTTATCATTATGTATATGGGCTCAAGTCATGTTCAGTAGAGATTTTCTCTTAGGATTATTATTACGATTTTATTATGAGTGTTTCATAAACCTTGAGCCCTATGTTATATTACGATAATTATGTTATGAGCATGTTGTCCTACTCTTATGATCATTTATGAGTTTTGTAAATGTTTTAAATATCAGTTTTTCTTATCTTGCATACTTAGTACATTCCACGTACTGACTGCATACTTTCTATGTTTTATCGTCTCATGATATAGGTCCTAGTTCTCAGGCGCATCCTCACCCGTAGATAGATTCGGACTCGCTCTCTACGTACTTGGTGATTCATCATGTTCCGAGGGCTACATATTCGCACTCTATGTTATTTCTTCAGTTTCTGGATGTTCCATTAGTTGGGGAGTTGTCACATCAATCCGCCTTTCATGTTTAGAGGCTTATCAGACTAAAAAGTTGTATTCCACCGAATTGTATAAGTGTTGTACTGTTTTCACTCATGTTGTGTTATGATTACGTTCTATGTGCTAAGTCTTCCACTCATATGATTGAATTAGATGTATGCTCATGCCATGGGTCGACTTAGGTTCTCTCGGGGCTCCTTTTTCTGTGTCTACGATCCGGGTGTACGTTTGGGTCGTGACAATGGCATAAGCAGTCAACTAACTCATTCAATAAACATGAAGAAAACATAATTAGAAACTCAGCGGAAGTCAAACATAATATAACAACAGAATAATATCTCTTCCTGAATACATATCTAAGTCTGATAAGCCTCTTATCTAGACGAGCTGATGGGACAACACCCCCAACTAGCTCAACAATACTTAAACTGAAAAGACATCTAAAACAACTGAATGTCTAGTCATCGAAAGGTGAGGATTCATCAAATAAGCAGGTGCTAACTCTGTTCAGCGACTACAAACGGGGCTGAACCTGAGAATCGGGTCCTGCATCATGAAATGATGCAGCATAGAAAGTATGCGGTCAGTATATGGAATGTACAAAGTATGCAAGGTAAGTAAAACTGTTTTAGAAAAGTAAATCATTTAAAACATTTCATAACATATCATAAGCTTTTAAGTGTAATTAGAAGGTTACATTCATTCATTCTGAAATTGTACTCTTATCATAACATGACCATGCATAGCTTTAGAAAATCATGTTTGACTTGAATGACTCAAAGTTGAAACATAACATTTATATCAAAAGTTGAATAATGAGTCAAACCTTGCTTGTTGAACATGCATGCATAAGTAATCATCATGAGTAATGAATATGCAAATCTGAATGATATAGACAGTGGGAGACTCATCGCTTAACTGACATACCACGATAGAGCTTACATGGTCCCAACTATCACACTCAAGTGGGTAAAGCCATACATAACCTTGCCAGGGCGATGGAGGATACCATGATATCGATATCAAGTTTAAGGGACAATCAAGCTGGGGATAGCTCACAGGGGAGTCCCAATAATATAATAGTATCAACCTACGTTGGCGCATAGTTCTGGGACATAGGGTAATCGACCCTTAACCCACTCTGTGCTAGACTCTTCTCCCAAAAACATGCAATGCTATACATCGTATATAACGAAGCTCAACATCGTCTAATGACGAAGCTCAACATGAAATCATGCATGACTCAACATCGTATGAAATGAAGCTCAACATTGTCTATTGACAAAGCTCAATAACGAAATCATGCATAGACTCTACATCATATGAAAATGAAGCTCAACATTGTCCTTTGACAAAGATCAATAATGACATACATCTCAATTATGAATTTATTCATATGGGAGGCTTTATTCCAAAACATACTAAAAGCTCAATCATAGGTGGGAGTATCTACTCCCAATCATGTGGTAAGATACATTTAGAAATATTTACTCAACTTACCACAAGCTAGAATTTATAATAAAAATTGGGAAATTTCACTTCAAACAATGAGGTAAGCTTATGTCGGGAAAAATCATCTCTTTAAATCAACATGTGGGCATCAGCCAAAGCATTATCATACTTCGATCTAATCAATTCATTTTTAAAACAACAACATAATCATGGGTAGCTTTAGAATCTGCCCAAGCTTCACAATTCATCAATATAAATATAATTTATCATACCCATTTGTGGAGATTGAAGAATTATGCAATTGTGTAGAAACCCCATACTTGATCATAAGCAATTAATTATGTTTGATAGAAATTGGGCATGGGTGTGGAAGAAGACACTCACTTATAGCCTTACATACCTGGGAATGGTGAGTTCTAACACCCTCTAATAGCCCAAGTTGACATTCCAATGGAAACCTTGAGATTTTGCCTTGAATCTCCTCTTCAAACCTTCAAACTTGCATGCATGGGAAGAATGGCTTGGAATAGGTTTTACCCTGCTTAAAACCCACTAAAACGAGCCTTAAACATCGTAGTATAGGACATAGGAACTTAGGAAATTATGAGAAGGCCCTTACTGTTTCACAGAAAATAACTGCCAGGTGACCCTAACAGGTGACCTGACGATTCGTCAGGACGGGCAACGACTCATCGAGTTTCCCGTCAAGTGCATTGGTTAACTGAACTGCTGGGGCTCGTAACGGGGGACTCAACGACTCATCCCCAGTGACCATGACTCGTGGTCCCATCTCGTCAAGTACACTACCTTAACATCACTGAAAATCATCCTTCTTGCTCACGACTCACCTCACGACTCATTGGGATAGACCACAACTCATGGGGTCCTTTCCGTTAGGTACACTGGTTACTTCTTCCAATTTAAATCCAACATCACCCCATGAGTGAAATGACGACTCGTGGTGGATGACCACGAGTCATTCTCTCCCTCATGGGGACCTCGATTCTTCATTTATTCCAGGCCTGCCCACGAGTCACTTGACGACTCATGGGGTCTCCTTACGAGTCATCCCACGACTCGTTTTTGCCTGCAACATAGATTCCAAAATTTTCCCGTTTCAACTCCCAGTTCCGATCTTTGAGCTTCCGGGGTATAACAATATATCCCCCTTGGGGAAATTCTTCCTCAAATGTTAGAAACACACATAAAATGCAGAAACATGCATTCATCATATGCAAATACTGATTATTAAAATAAAAAACTGACGAAATGACTACCTCCAAAAAGAACTACATAGCTGAACCGAATTCAGGCATCACATACATTTAGCATAACATAATTAAAACTTGTGCACATGAACTGAACATGGAAACTGATTAGAGAATTAGGGAAAAAACTTATACCTCAAACTGAAACTGAGCTGGTAGGGAACAGGTGGGGGTATTTAGACATCATAGCCGCTTCGGCTTCTCACATAGCTTCCTCAACATGTTGGTTCCTCCACAACACCTTCACCGAAGTTACTTCTTTGTTCCTCAGCCTCCGAACCTATCGATCAAAAATTGCAATCGAAATTTCCTCGTAACTGAGGCTATCTCCCATACCAACACTTTCCATCGGGACTACTAAAGTTGGATCACCCAAGCACTTTTTCAAGAGCGATACATGAAAGACAGGATGAACTAAAAATAACTCTGATGGAAAGTCCAACTCATACGCTACCTTACCAACTCTTCTCATAACCCAGTAGGGACCAACATAACGGGGACTGAGTTTTCCTTTCTTTTCGAACCGCATGACTCCCTTCATGGGAGATACCTTTAGAAATACCCAATCGTCCACCGCAAACTCTAAATCCCTTCTTCTCACATCCACATATGACTTTTGGCGACTCTTAGATCCAGGGGCTACTTTGTCTTTTGTGACACCTTATATTGCTAGTAGCCTTGGAGTAAGTCCCAAAACTCTGTCAGAACCATTTTCAGTTTCTACTCTCGTTGGTGAGTCGGTTGTAGCAAGGCAGGTGTATAGAAGGTGCCCGATCACTATATTGCTTAAAGTCACCTCTGCAGACCTTGTAGAGTTAGCCATGACTGACTTCGATACTATTCTTGGCATGGATTGGTTGTATGCGTATTATGCTTTTGTTAATTGTAGAACCCGGGCAGTAAAGATCAAATTTCCGGGTGAGTTAGTCTTGGAGTGGAAGAGTAGTTTGGTCGTTCTTGTAGGTCATTTTATTTCCTATATTAAGGCCAGGAAGATGATTTTGAATGGTTATGTGTATCATCTAGTTAGGGTTAAGGATGTTGAGTCCGAGACCCCGACTATCCAATCAGTTTCAATAATGTGTGAGTACCCAGAAGTATTCCCTGATGATTTACCAGGTGTTCCTCCCAAGAGGGAAATTGATTTTGGTATTGACCTCCTTCCCGACATGTAGCCTATATCTATCCCTCCTTATAGAATGGCTCCAACTGAGCTGAAGGAGTTGAAGGACCTATTAGATAAGGGGTTCATAGACCAAGAAAGTCTCCATGGGGTGCACCAGTCTTATTTGTTCGAAAGAAGGATGGTTCCCTTCGGATGTGCATTGATTATTGGCAATTGAAAAAAGTCACCATCAAGAACAAGTACCCTCTACCTAGGATTTATGATATATTTTACCAGCTTCTAGGTTCCAAGTGCTTTTCAAAGAAAGATTTCAGATCTGGGTACCATCAGCTCAGGGTTCGAGAAAGCGATATCCCAAAGATAGCCTTCAGGACGCGGTATGGTCATTATGAGTTTGTAGTTATGTCGTTTAGACTAACGAATGCTCCTACAGCTTTTATGGACTTGATGAACAGGGTGTTTAAGCCATACCTGAACATGTTCATGATTGTGTTTATTGATGACATCTTGATATACTCTCGGAGCGAGGAGGAGAATGCCACTCATTTGAGGGTGGTGCTGCAGACTCTCAAGGATTGCCACTTATATGCTAAATTTAGAAAGTGTGAGTTTTGGCTGAACTCAGTGGCATTTTTGGGCCATATGGTATTAAGTGAGGTCATACAGGTGGACTCTCAGAAAATAGAGACGGTGAAGAGATGGCCTAGAACGATGAATCCTTTGGATATCTGGAGCTTTTTGGGTTTAGCTGGCTACTATCGGAGATTTATTGAAGGTTTCTGATCTGTTGCAGCACCCTTGACCAAATTGACCCAAAAGAAGGTTAAATTCCAATTGTCGGAGGCTTATGAGAAGAGCTTCCAAGAATTGAAGACCCGACTTACTTCGGCACCAGTGTTAACTCTACCAGAGGGTACTAATGGGTTCATGGTGTATTGTGATGCTTCAAGGATCGAACTTGGGTGTGTATTGATGCAGCATGGGAAAGTTATAGCCTATGCCTCCAGACAGCTAAAAGTTCATGAGAAGAATTACCCGACCCATGATCTTGAATTGGCCGCGGTGGTATTCGCCTTGAAGATATGGCGGCATTATTTGTATTGGATCCACGTGGATGTGTTTACGGACCATAAGAGATTACAATATATATTTATTGAGAAGGATCTCAATCTTCAGCAAAGGAGGTGGTTGGAGCTACTTAAGGACTACGATATGAGTATGCTTTACCATTCGGGTAAGGCTAATGTAGTAGCGGATGCACTTAGTAGACTCTCTATGGAGAGTGTGTATTATGTGGATGAGGGGAAGAAGGAGCTGGTGAAGGATATGCATTGACTCGCAAGGTTTGGAGTTAGGTTGGATGACTCGACCGACGGCGATGTGGTTGTTCAAAAAGAATCAGAATCGTTCTTGGTGACTGATTTAAAAGCTAGACAAGATGAGGACCCTATTTTAGTAAAGTTGAAGGAATCTATTCAAAATAGAAGGTAGAGGTCTTCTCCAAAGGGGGAGATGGTGTGCTTCGGTACTGGGGTGGCCTATGTGTTTCAGATGTTGCATTAGGCTCATGGATCAAGGTATTCTATCCATCCAGGTGCCACCAAGATGTACCGTGACTTATGGGAAATCTATTGGTGGAATGGCATGAAGAAGGATATTGCAGAATTTATAGCTAAGTGTCCGACTATCAACTAGTAAAGATCGAGCACCAGAGACCGGGAGGTGTTCTTCAGGATATCAGCATTCCTACTTGGAAGTGGGAAGAAATTAATATGGACTTCATCATAGGTCTACCTCTCACTTGTTGACAATATAACTCCATTTGGGTTGTGGTAGAATGTTTGACCAAGGCTGCACATTTTCTACCGGTCAAAACCGCAAATTCGGCGGAGGATTATGCCAAACTATATATCTGGGAGCTAGTTCGATTGCATGGAGTGCCTTTATCCATCATTTCATATAGAGGTACTCAATTTACCTCTCAATTTTGGAGGTTGTTCCAAAAAGGGCTTGGTACACAGGTTAAACTCAGCACAACATTTCACCCGCAAACAGATGGTCAAGAGGAGTGGACAATTCATACCCTCGAGGACATGTTGAGGGCATGCGTGATTGACTTCAAAGGTGATTGGGATGATCACTTTCCCCTTATCGATTTTGCCTACAATAATAGCTATCATTCCAGTATTCAGATGGCGTCGTTCGAAGCTCTCTATGGGTTGAGATATAGATCACCCATCGGGTGGTTTGAGGTTGGTGAGGCGGCAATGATAGGGCCAGATTTGGTTCATAAGGCTATGGAGAAGGTTCAATCGATAAGGGACAGGCTGAAAATCTCCCAGAGTCGCCAAAAGTACTATGCCGATGTAAGAAGGAGAGAATTAGAATTTGAAGTTAATGATTGGGTGTTTCTGAAGGTATCTCCCATGAAGGGGGTGATGCGATTTAGAAATAAAGGAAAACTCAACCCTCGTTATGTTGACCCCTACCGGATTATGAAACGTGTTGGCAAGGTGGCATATGAATTGGAGTTGCCCTCAGAATTAGCTTCTATGCATCCTGTTTTCCATGTGTCGCTCTTAAAGAAGTGTTTGGGTGATCCAGCTCTAGTTTTCCCGGTGGACAGTGTTGGTGTGAAGGACAGCCTTAGTTATGAGGAGGTTTCGGTGGAAATATTGGATCGTCAGGTTCAAAGGCTAAGGAGCAAGGAAGTAGCTTCAGTTAAAGTGATGTGGAGGAATCAGCATGTTGAAGGGGCTACGTGGGAAGTCGAAACGGATATGATGTCTAGATACCCACATTTATTTTCCACCGGCTCAATTCCAGCTTGAGGTATCAATTTTTGCCCTAAAACTCTATTCATTTTTCATGTTCAGTTCATGTGTTCAAGTTTCTTTTATGTATATGGATGTGTATATGAATCATGAACTCAGTTCAGCTATGTAGTCTTAATTGGAGATAGTCATTCCGTCAGTTTTCAATTTAAATGATCAATATTTGAATATGATGATTGCATTTCTCTGTTTTCTGTATGTTTTCTACATTCGAGGACGAATGTTTCCAAGGGGAGATATTGTAATACCCCGGAAGTGCCTAAGATTAGACCCGAGATTTAAAAATGAGAGTTGGCTAAAATTGGGAAGAATTTTCACAAAACGGACGACCCAATGGATCGTTGGTCCAGCCAACGACCCGTGAGAAGCAGTTGTGGGAAGATATGGTTTGGTAATAGTGGGTAGTGACGAGTGAAGTAACGACTTATTGTTTGATACAACGAGTCGTTACTGTGAGTCGTGGTGAGAACTGGTCTTCAGCTTTAGTGTAAGTAACGGGTCATCCCATGACCCTTCGTGAGAAGTAATGGGTCGTGGTCACCAGTCGTAGGAAGAGATGTCAATATTCTCCAGTCTACATTATGGAAGCAAACCACGACTCGTTGGAGGAAGTAACGAGTCGTAGTGAGGCTCGTGGGAAGGACTGGTACAGAACTGGAAGGGGAAAACCATGGACGTCACAACAACCCATCGTTTGAATGAACGACTTGTCCTGTCGAGTCGTTGGAAGGGAATCTGAAAATATGAAATGGGCAGTGGATCAAGTGGCTCAATACTACGAGTTGTGGTACCAGGTGACGACTCGTGGGACCATCAATTAGTTCAACCAATGCAGATTTTTCAGGGTTTTCATTTAGGGCATTTTCTTCATTCCTACGCTCTAAGGTCCCAAACTATGTCGTTTTAAGTTATTTTTCTGAGTATATTAAGATAGGTTAAGTCCTTCTAACCTATTCACAACCCATGCATGCAAGTTAGAGAATTGAGAAGGTGATTAAGCTTGTTCTTCAAGGTTTTCTTCAAATTTTCCTTTAGGCTTTCAAGGAGTGGTGAGATTTGATTTTCCCCAGGTATGTAGGGTTACGAATGGGTGAATCCCTTCACACCATGCCCAATCTCTTTCAAATCATGAAATTTCCTATCTAAATTCCATAGGGTTTTTACCCAACGCATGAAAATTCAATTTCTCTACATGGGCATGATCTAATTGAGTTACTATTATTGAATTACGAATTATGGGAAAGTTTTATGTTGTTTTTCATTAAAAATCATGTTTCAAGTTTTATAAATTAAATTGCCATTTATGAGAAGTCCATGAGAGTCAAAGTTTATGATGAATGTTCAAGTATTATGAATTATTGATGATGAAAAACATGTTTTCAAGTTATCCATGTTTATAATCATGTTTTCAAATGAATTGAGTATTTTCAAGAATGTTAAAGTATTGGAAAATGCCCACATGTTCAAGAATGATTTGCGATTTATGAAATGGATCTCATGATTTATCATTTTATGATGTTGACCGACTAAAGGGCCTTTGATTCCTTGCTAATCATGTTTTAATGGGGATTAATGATGATAAATATTTATTTGGCCATGAATCTTAATGAATGATGTTATTGATTTACATATGAGCCTAATGTGCATGTTTTTGGGAGTTGTGTCTAGCACCGAGCAGCCCGGCATTTAAAGAGCTACGCTAGTGTCTCATAACTATGTGCCGCCGTAGGTTTATATTGATACATTACAATGATAATGATCTCCCTCTTTCGTGATATCACATAATGCACGTCCCTCGCCTGGAAAGCCAGGGGAGACTCTATCCACTTGACTGAGATAGTTCGGGCATCATGTAAGGCTCTACCATGATGGTGTCGGTTATGATGAGTCCTCCCATATTATTTGGCTCAAGTGATGATTTAACGAATTTTATCTTATGATTATGATAATGAATGGTTTACGAACGATTTGAAAATCTTGAGTCTTATGTTATATTATGATATTTATGATACGATCATGTTGTCCCACTCTGATGATCATTTATGAGCTTTATGCATTTCTAAATTTCTGTTTTACTTACCTTACATACTCGGTATATTTCACGTACTAACCGCATACTCTATGATCTATGTTTTATGATACAAGCCCTAATCTTCAGATCCAGCAGCGTCAATAGTCCATCTCAGAGTTTAGCATCTAGCTACTTGATGAGTCCTCATTCTCCGAGGACCATATATTTCAGATGTTGATGTCCTTTTTGGTTTCCAGTTTTTCCGGGTTAGTTGGGGATATTTTCCCGTCAACCCATCTGTTACGTTAGAGGCTGTCAGACTATTTTTAGTACTTAGCTGTTATGTATTTAGCATGTACCGCTTATCATGCTACGCTATGTTATGTTTATGCTTCCTCTATGTTGATATGTTAAGTATTCCGTTTTAATGATATGGAGTTAGATGAATGTTCATGCCATAGGTCGACCTGGAGTCTCTCGGGGCTCCTTGTCCCGTATTATGATCCGGGTCTACGTTCGGGTCGTGACAGAGGAACACCCAGTAAATCATTAGGGAATACTTCTGGATACTCACATACCACTGGAATTGACTGGATAGTCAGGGTCTCGGACTCAACATCTTTAACCCTAACTAGGTGGTACACACAAACTCTGGAAAAAATCTTCCTAGCCTTAAGATAGGAAATAAAACGACCTACAGGCACGACTTTACTACCCTTCCACTCTAAAATTGACTCACCCGGAAAGCGGAACTCCACCGCACGGGTTCTACAACTAACAGAAGCATAACATGCATACAACCAATCCATGCTGAGGATGATATCACAGACAGTCATGGCTAACTCTACTAGTTCTGCGGGGGTGAATTTCTGCAGTACCGTGATTGGGGAACTCCTATACACTAGCCTAGCTACAACTGAATCACTAACAGGAGTAGAGACTAAGAAGTGTTCTGACAGAATTTTGGGACCGACTCCAAAGCTACTAGCAATATAAGGTGTCACAAAATACAAGGTAGCCCCTGGATCTAACAATGTATAAGCATCAAGTGCAACACTCATAACATACCAGTAACCATCGGTGAAGTCTCCTGCTCCTGAGGCGAGGCGAGGGCATAGAATCTATTTTGGCGCTGCCCGCCACCCCTACTAGTGGATGCCCGCTGCGGAGATGAACTCCTGGAGCTGCTGCTCACTTGGTAGTTTATGCACGACCTCTATCATCATCCTTTCTAGCAAATGGACATGATCGGTGCATGTGGTCGGATCTACCGCACCCATAACAGATATCTGAGCCGAGCAAGCACTCCCCGGCATGACTCTTGCCATACTTCCCTCAGGATGGGAAGGTGCGGTCTACCTGCATGCCCCTCTGGTCCCTCGAACCAGAGGCCCTACTCCTCTAATCACCCTTGGTTTTAGATGGAACACTGGCTGAAGATGGTGCTGGAGACCTCTGCTGAATCTGAGGGCAGAGAACACCGCCAGATCTCTACTGAGTGAACCCATAGCTATCTGTCCGGGCCCTTTTGGCCTCTCTCTCCCTCATATGTGTCGCCTCCATCTGTTGGGCGTACAAGACTATCCGAGGGAAATCCATATCCTGGTGGAGCATAGAGGTCCTGCAATCTTTGTCCAAATAGCTCACCACCCCATGAACAAACATGCTCGCTCGCGCCCTCTGATCAACCACTAACTCTAGGGCGTACTTTATAAGTGAGTGAAATCAAGGGCATACTCTTGTACCGTCATTTTCCCCTACTTTAGATTCACGAACTCGGCTGCCTTCAACTCCATCATCTCATGAGGGAAGAACCGATCTAGGAACGCAACATGGAACTCCTCCCAAGTGACAGGGCCTGCTCTGGAAGCCCTACTATCTTTCCATTGTCGAAACCAGATGTGTGTTTTAACTGATCTGAGGCCAACTCAACACACTCAACTCCATGCACCCCCATAACCTGGGTGATCTTCAAAATCTCATCAATGAACTCATGCAAGTCCTCATCTACTTTTGACCCAAGGAGCTCTGGCGGGTTCATTCTCAGGAAATCTCTTACTCGAGTTGCCGCCGCATTTACATTTTGCGGATCATGCTCCACTGCCTATTGGTTGACCTGAGTGGTCAAGAACTGCGCTAGCATCTTAATAGCTAACCCCAATTTAGCGTGGGCAACCGGCTCCAATGCATGGTGCTCATGGGCTGGTGGGGCTTGTTGGTGCCCATCTCCATTTCCATCCTCGTGGCCATTTCCATTTCCATTTCTTCTAACTCAATCAATAAAAGTGGAAGATCAACATAATAATCATAGCGGAAGTTTGAACACAACATAGCATTAAAATACATACACGAATCTCAAGCTGTTATACACTATGTCTGAAAAGCCTCTAATTCTGATGATTTGATGGGACAAGACCCTAACTAACTCTCTAAGTCTGAAACTGAAAATACAAAGATAACTAATAGAGAATGGTCCTCGAGAGATGAGGACCCACCACTGAAGCTAGATGCTAACTCCGAAAACTGACTAATGCGGGGTTGAGTCTGAAGATCGGAGCTTGTATCATAAAATGATACAGCATAGAGTATGTGGTCAGTACGTAGAATGTATCGAGTATGCAAGGTAAGTAAAATCGTTTAAGTAAAATCATTTAAACAAGCATAATATAAAATATAATCAAGATTAGGATCTGAGAGTAGGGCTTGCATGCTATTTTCGTGAAATCATGAATTGAACATAACTAAACATCATAACTTAATCGAATGACCCAAAGCTGCAATCTAATAATCATAAGTAAAACCGAACATTGGGTCAAACCTGCTTTAGAATATATATATATCATGAACGATAAACATGCATACTTAAATCATGAGGAACAATGGGAGACTCTTCATATAATCGACATTACCACGATAGAGCTTACGTGGTCCCAACTATCACACTTAAGTGGGCAGAGCCATCTAAATCCTTGTCAGGGCTAAAAATGCTACCATGATATCGATATCAAGGTGAAGGCCCCTTGGGGCAGGGGAAAGCTCCAAAAGAAGTCCCAAAGAATCTGATCATACCTACGTTGGCTTGTAGTTCTGAGGCATAGGGTTGACTGACCCTTAGCCTACTCGATGATAGACACAACTCCCAAAAACATGCATATGCTCTCCATCGTGTTTCAATGAAGCTGACCATCATCTAGAGACGAAGCTGAATAATCATATACATATAAAATCTAAAATTATACATGAGGAGCCTTGGCTCAAACCATACCACAAGCTAAACATAATTGGGAGTCTTGACTCCAAAACCATGTGGTAAGCTAATTTGTGAAATCATAAATCATACTTGAACAAATGGGCTTGACCAATACTTAAACATGCCTGAAAATACTTGATTCACTTGAAAACATGATCATAGACATAGGTAACATTAAAAACATGCTTTTCTCATAAATATCTCAACATACTTGAACATACATCATAGATCTGAACTTTCATGAACTTCTCGTGGATGGGAAATATAATTATAAAACTTGAAAACATGATTATAACTGAAAACATTGTAAAACTTGCCGATGAATCATAATTCAATAATACAAACATGCTTAGATCATACCCATGGTATAAACTTAGGAATTTTATGCACTGGGTTAAAACCCCACAGGATCAACGTATAGATTTTCATGAATTAGAGAGGGACTAAGCATGGGTGTGAACAAATTCACCCATTCATAACCCTACATACCTAAGAGAATCTGATTCTACAACTTCTCTAATTTCCCAAGGAAGAATTGAGAAGAACTTGGAAGGAATTGAGCTTGATCACCTCTCTAGACTTCTACACTTGCATGCATGAATAGGAATATCTTAGAATGAACTTACCCCTCTTAAAACTCACTATTCATAGCTTAAAACAATGTAGTTTAGGCCTTAGGATCATAGGAATTACGGATAAGACCTTACTAAACTCGCAGGGAAAAACCGACTGCCAGTCCCAACGAGGGACTGGACAGGTCATCATCCAAGGCCATGACTCGTGGCCACCAACCGTCCTATACACTGTCACAAACTCAGAAATTTTTACCACGGGGAATGTAACGAGTCATTACTGGTGACCACAACTCGTGGTCTCCACTCGTCCTATACACTGCCAAGATACAAAGGGGTGTCACCAAAGCGACACCACGACTCTTTGTGCTTCCCAATGAGTCCTGATGAGGACCACTTAAGTGTATTGTCCCATAATTCCTCTTCCTTCAGCCATCCTTGACCACGGGTGACCTAACGACCCGTGGGGCAGACCACGACTAGTGGTTCACCCGTGGTCACCCCAACTTGCAAATTTTCCAACCAGTCAAACCTTCTCACCACGAGTCACTTAACAACTCGTGGTCATCCTGATGGGTCATAGGATGACTCGTTCTATGACTTGGTGCAAAAAATCTTGTTTTCTCTATTTCAACTCTCGGGTCTGATCTTAGGGCTTCCAAGCATTACATAGAGGCATCACAATACACAACAAATCCATTTGTACCCTCGGGTAGGGTCAATACTGGGGCTGAAGGGAGTCGGGTCCTTAACTCCTAAAAACTCTTCTCATAGGGATCCAACCACTGAAATTTAACTTTCTTCTGGGTCAACTTAGTCAACGGTGCTGCAATGGATGAGAATCCTTCATTAAACCTCCTGTAATAGCCAACTAAACCCAAGAAACTCTTGATATTTGAAGGATTAACTTTTCTAAGCTAATTCTTCACAGCTTCTATGTAATACCCCGGGAACCCAAGGATCAGACCTGGGAGTCAAACAGGGAAAATCTGGGAAATGATGTTGCAGTTGTGGGATGAGTCATTGGATGACTCGTGAGGAGACCCCACGAGTCGTCAGGTGGCTCGTGGAAAGGCCTGGATTAATTGAAGGGTTGAGGTCTCCATGGGCATGGGAACGACTCTTGGTCAGCCACCACGAGTCGTCAGGTTAACCGTGGGGTGAAGTTGAGGAATAAATGGGAGGATTGACCAGTGTACCTAACGGAAGGGACCCCACAAGTCGTGGTCAGTCCCAAAGACTCGTGAGGTGAGTCATGAGAAAGCAGGTTGAACATTATCTAAGAATGAGGCAGTGTGCATGACGAGAGGTAAACACAAGTCGTGGTCTCGAGGAACGAATCGTTTAGTCCCCCATTACGAGCCCTAGGTGATCTGTCGACCAGTGTACCTAACGAGCAACTTGACGAGTCGTGGCCTTTCATGAATAGTCGTTAGGTCCCTCGTTGGGACCCCCAGGCAGTCATTTTCAGCGATTTTAGTAAGGACTTTTCCGCAATTCCTAAATCCTAGGGGCCTATACTACATCGTTTAAGTCTCATTTTAGTGGGTTTTAAGCAAGGGAAAACCTATTCTAAGTCATTCTTCCCATGCATGCAAGTTTGAAGGTTTGAAGAGAGGATTCAAGACAAGATCTCAAGGTTTCCATTGGAATCTCAGCTTGGGCAATTAGAGGGTGTTATAATTCACCAATCCCAGGTATGTAAGGTTTTGAATGAGTGTCTTCTTCCACACCCATGCCTAATTTCTATCAAAACATGATGAATTGCCTATGATCAAGTATGGGGTTTTTACCCAATTGCATAATTCTTCAATCTCTATACATGGGTATGATTAGATTATATTTATATTGATGAATTGTGAAGTTTGGGCAGATTTTGAATTTTTTTCAATCCAAATTGTGATTTCTAAATTAAGAAGTTGAATGACCATGGATGAGAAGTTCATGAAAGAAGAGAATGATGTTGAATTTATAATGATGATGAGATTTAATAATGAAAAGAATGTTTCTAAAGATACCCATGATTATGATGTTGTTTTCAAAAGGAAATGAGTAGATCCTAGTATGATAAAGCTTTGGGAAATTCCCACATGTTGATTTAAAGTAATGAATTTCCCGTCATAAGCTTACCACATTGTTGAAGTGATGTTTCCCAAGTTTTCATAAATTCTAGCTTGTGGTATGTTGAATTAAATTTCTACATGTAGCTTACCACATGATTTGGAGTATATGCTCCCACCTATGATTGAGTTTATGGTATGTTTCAAAATTAAGCTTCTCATATGCATGAATTCATAATTGAGATGTATGTCATTATTGAGCTTTGTCAAAGGACAATGTTGAGCTTTGTTTCATACGATGTTGAGTTATGCATGATTTCGTTATTGAGCTTCATCATTAGACAATGTTGAGCTTCTTCATTAGACGATATTGAGCTTCGTTATATACGATAGAGAGAATTGCATGTTTTTGAGAGAAGAGTCTAGCACCGAGCGGGTTAAGGGTCGATCACCCTATGCCCCAAAACTACGCGCCAGCGTAGGTTGATACTATTATATTATTGGGACCTCCCTTGTGAGCTATCCCTGGCCCAAATGTCCCTTTTAGCTTGATATCGATATCATGGTATCGTCCATCACCCTGGCAAGGTTATGGACGACTCTACCCACTTGAGTGTGATAGTTGGGACCACATAAGCTTTATCATGGTATGTCGGTTAAGTGACGAGTATCCCACTATCTATATCATTCAGAATTGCATATTCATTACTCATGATGATTACGTTACGCATGCATGTTCTAAAGGCAAGGTTTGACTCATTGTTCGGCTTTTAAAGTAAATGTCATGTTTCAACTTTGAGTCATTCGAGTCGGTCATGATGTTATAAAGTTATGCATGGTCATGTTATGATGAGATTATGATTTCAAAAAGAATGCATGTATGCCCTTCCTCTCATGTTGAAAGCTTATGATATGTATGAAATGTTTTAAATGATTTACTTTACTAAAGAGGTTTTACTTACCTTGCATACTCGGTACATTCCACATACTGACCGCATAC
Organism: Datura stramonium; assembly: GCA_018107945.1. Classification (NCBI taxonomy): domain Eukaryota; kingdom Viridiplantae; phylum Streptophyta; class Magnoliopsida; order Solanales; family Solanaceae; genus Datura; species Datura stramonium. The sequence continues at coordinate 270,074 of JACEIK010001201.1, forward strand.
TTTCTATATTGTATCGTTTCATGATACAAGACCCGGCTCGCATCTTCAACCCCATTCTTAGGCATCTTTTCAAAGTTAGTATCTGCTCGGATTGGTGAGTCCTTATTCTTCAAGGACTATACTATCATTTTTATTTATGTATTTCCAATTTCAGTATTGTTGAGTTAGTTGGGGTCTTGTCCCATCAACTCATCCAGAATAGAGGCTTTCAAACTTATTTATGTGTAGCTTCGGATATTATTTTTATGGGTCGTTGTATGAGACTTCTGCTGAGTTTATAATTATGCTTTCTTCACATTTATTAAATGAGTTAGTTGAATGCTTATTCCATGGGTCGACTTGGGGTCTCTCGGGGTCCCTTGTCCCGTGTCTACGATCCGGGTCTATGCTCGGGTCGTGACAAACTATCTTTTGAGAGTCCACCTGCACACCCTCAAAGACACCATGTGGCCCAAAAATGCTACTAAGTCCAACAAAAACTCACAATTACTGAATTTAACAAACAGCTGGCGATCCTTGAGAGTTTGTAGGACAATCCTTAAATGAGTGGCATGCTTCTCCTCGCTCCGAGAGTATATGAGAATGTCATCTATGAAGACAATCATGAACATGTCCAAATATGTCTTGAACACCCTATTCATCAAATCTATAAAAGTTGCAGGAGCATTCGTTAGTCAAAAGGACATAACTACGAACTCATAGTGACATACCAAGTCCTGAAAGTTTTATACAAAATGTCACTCTCCTTAACTTTGAGATGATGATACATAGATCTATGGTCTATCTTTGAGAAGCACTTAGCACCCTAAAGTTGGTCAAACAAGTCATCAATTCTGGGGAGGGGATACTTGTTCTTAATTGTAAACTTGTTCAATTGCCGATAGTCAATGCACATACAAAGAGACCCATCCTTCTTTCAAACAAAGAGAATTGATGCACCCCATAGGGAATCGCTAGGCCTGATGAAGCACTTATCTAAGAGGTCCTTCAACTATTTTATCAACTCCTTTAGCTCAGGCGGAACCATTCTACATGGAGTAATAGATATAGGTTGCATATCAGGAAGAAGGTTAATACCAAAGTCAATCTCCCGCTCAGGAGGGACTCCAGGTAGATCATCTGGGAAAACCGCCGGATACTCACACACTATAGGAACTGACTGGAGAGTCGGGGTTTCAGATGTTGCATCCTTAACCCAAACTAGATGGTAAAAACAACCTTTAGAAATCATCTTTCTAGCATTAAGGTAGGAAACTAAGTGACCTATAGGCACAGTTGAACTACCCTTCAATTCTAGGATTGGTTCACCCAAAAATTGAAACTCTATCGTATAGGTTCTACAATTTACTGAGGCATAACATGCATGAACCAGTTCATACTAAAGATAACATCAAGATTAGTCATGTCTAACTCTACTAGATCAGTTGAGGTGACTTTCTGAATGACTATGACAGGGCAATTTTTGTATGCCCGTCGAGCTATAACTGAGTCATCAACTAAAGTAGAGACTGAGAAAGGTTCTGATAGGATTTTGGGACTTACTCTGAAACTAATAGCAACATAGGGCGTCAAAAAAGATAAAGTAGCCCCTTGATTCAATGAATGCATAAACATCAAGATGGAATACTTGTAACATACCAGTTACCACATCCGGAGAGACCTCCTACTCCTGACATGACAAGAGGGCGTAAAACCTATGATGAAGTTGACCACCACCTGCACTAGTGGGTGCACTCTGCTCAGCTGAGCTTGCTGGTAGAGTTGCTGAACTAGTAACTGGATCACGGTCTCTACCATGGCCCTATCTGGCCACTGAATAATCTCTGAGCATGTGGCCGGGCTTCCAGCACACAAAACATGCCCCTAAACCTGCTAAGCATTGACCGGTGTTCCTCCGACCACACCTGCCACAAACTGGAATGTTGGGCTCTGCTGATCTTCTCCCCTGACCTTGAGCGCCTGATGTCTTTCCTCTCTAATCATACCTAAACATGGATGGCACACTGGCTGATGACTGCGCTGGGGATGATGATCTCTGGTGGGACTATTGATGTTGTACGCCACCAGACCTCCACTTGGAAAACCCAAAGCTGTCTTTCCTGGCCCTCTTTGCCTCTCTCTCCCTCTCCCTCTCCCTCATCTGTACAGCCTCTATTTGCTTGTCATGACCTGAGTTCACACCCTTGCCGTAACACGGGACAGGGAACCCCGAAAGGGCTCCAAGTTGACCCATGGCATAATCATAGCATAATACTTAACAATAGAACAACCAACAACATAAATAAGTGAAATCTAAATGCAGGCGTCTAAATAAGGACCCAAAAATACAATTATAATAATACTATGATACAACGCTGAGTCTATCTAGACAAGTCTAAAAGCCTTCTAGTGAACTGATGAGTTGCTGGGACAAGCCCCCAGCTAACTCCTAAGATAAAAAAAACTAAAACATAACAAAAACTAAAACATAACAAAAACGAAAACATAAATCACATCCTCGGGAGATGAGGACTCACCACTAGCAGCTGAGAGGAAAGTGATGCGTATCTAACCATGAGGATGAGTCTGAAAACTTGAATCTATATCATAAAATGATATGGCATAAAAGGCATGCAGTCAGTACTTGGAATGTATTAAGCATACGGGATAATATATACAAATATACGATAAGGAAATAACCAAGTACATCAACATAACTGATGATCATGCCACTATCCTCTTATGATTGACACACACATATATATACATGAAACTTTCCCTTGGATCTCATTTTATGAAATATCGTTGAACTCATGCATAAGGGTCAAGCTCTGAACGTTTAACAAGACTGAATTTGAAACTAGCATCACACACTGTACTGGATCACTACTCATAACTGAGTCTGATTCTCATCATATTAAATTTGTTATAATCTGAAATCTGAATCACACGGAACTGATCCATGCTAATAACATAACTAAGGGAGTCATCCTCTACTATGGAGGGTCCCAGCTGTACTAAGAAAGTCATTCTCTACTATGGAGGAACCTGACTGAACTAGGGAATCTATCTCTGCTGTGGAGAATCCCGACTGAGCTAGGGAGTCACTCTCTGCTATAGAGGATCCTAACTGAACTAGGGAATCACTCTCTGCTATGGAGGATCCAAAGCTGACCAAGGGAAACATTCTCGGCTATGGAGGATCCCTAGCTAACTAGGACATGAGGAATACAGATCTGACATCATCTATCTGGTCTATGCTACTACATCTTTTCAGAAACATAATCATACACTGCTTCCATCATACAACATTCATTTCGAAAGGATTGGGGCTACTTTCTACTATCAACAAGCCCAACATTCTGAAAATATCTACATGCTTTATTGATGAGCCCGCAAGTGTACGGGTTGTACAAGTAATATAGTGGCCCTTTTTAAGAACCAGAATGTCGAACCTACAGGGACTGGACTACAGGGTAAAACC
>JACEIK010001201.1:274754-289504 GCA_018107945.1 Datura stramonium
CCTACAATTTACATGAGAATGTACACACATTGTTGGATAAACAAGGCAAAAGCGATGCATTTGAGTATCAATTGGGCATATAAATATGCCCCAGATCATTTATCATCATAGAGTCATACCAACATTTCTTCAAACATCTTACATTAGTGAGTATCTATAGATTCACATCATGCATTATACTCCCACCACATTAAGTTCCGGCTTCATATCATTCTACATGTATTGTAGAGTCATTCATGATCCATAGATCCAATTCGTACCTTAGCATGCATACATTGATTCATATATTCTAGATTTACAGGAAGCCATAATCTTAACTCATAACTTATACATTTACAACAAGATCATGGAAGAAGCATACATTTTCATTTCATAAGACCCATTTCGATATTTACTCCAATTTATGAAAAGGATGCATTAATTAGGCCATTACCATAATTTACCTCATACCCAATCAATTCCATTGAAAGCATAAAGAAAATACATATTTTACTTCAAATTGCTCAAGCCCATAAACTCTAATTTCTTCTTAACGTGTCTATCAATGGCACATTCAAGTTCTTAGGGATAATCATATGATCTTCACATATTTAAACATGGATGCAAGCAATTACGATAATTGAGTGAACAATAATAAAGCCTCATTCAAAGTTCAAATCATTTTATGAAGACATTCTATAATCTCACATTTCTCATCATCCAACACATAATTCAAAGTAACCCAATTATTCTACCTCATAATTAATCTCATAATCATTGTGGATCTTGGAATTAGAGAAATATAGATGAAATCACCTATCACACAAACCCTAGGTCATGCTTTTCTAGAATAATTGAAATTGGGTATTTTGATAAAACATTTTGGGGCACAAGGATGGAAGATTATCCTTTTTGAAAGACCCGTATACCTGGTAGAAGAAACCCTGCTCAAAATTTCCCCTTGAAGCTTTGATGAACACCTTGGTGAAATCTTTGAATCTTGAAAGGAGAGGAGGAAGAAGGGCTTTGAGAGGTATCTTGGGAGAATGAGAGTTTATACTTGAAGAAACTCTTAAAAACGTCCCACATAGCACTCAAAATGATGTAGTTTAGAAGTTGAAAGCATAGGACTTTAGGAAAATGCCCCTGGAAAAATGCAGCAAAAAATACTCTGCCAGACCCCACGGAGCACCCCACGAGTCGTGGGGTCAGGTAAAGACTCGTGAGGAACAAGTCATAGAGTGCATTGCCCTGATCCTCAGAATTCCCCCAACTAACCCACGACTCACTTAACGAGTCGTGGTCTGCAACGACTCGTGGCCTGAAATCCGTCACCTCCACTACCTGAGACCTTATCCAGGAACCCTAGCCTCCACCTAATGACCAACCTAACGAGTTGTTTCTAAGCAAGATGACTCGTCAGGTCATCCGTTACCATCGGACTTGTCCAGACCTCAGAACTGTTTCCCCACGAGTCTGACCACGACTGATGGGGCCTCCTAACGAGTCATCCCCCTACTCGTTCTGCACAAAACATCCATTTTCTATCTGATTTCTCTCCTTAATCTTGTAATTTGATCTTAGAAACATTCGGGGTGTTACACTACTGGGCATACAAAACCAATCGGAAGAAATCAATGTCCTGATGTAGCATGGAGGTCCTGCAATCCTTGATCAAGGAATCTTCTACTCCATTCACAAATATGCTCACCCGAGCCCTCTGATCGGCCACCATCTCCAGCGCATATTTGGACAATTGGATGAACTCTAGAGCATACTCCTAGATGATCATGTTGTTCTATTTCAAATTCACAAACTTGGCCACCTTGATTTCCCTCATCTCCTGGGGAAAGAATCGGTCTAAGAATGCGGTGAGGAACTCATCCCAACCAATAGGACCTGCTCTGCCTCCCCAGCTATCCATCCTCTGCCTATACCATATATGAGCGACCCGCTTCAACTGATAGGAGGTTAAGTATTCACACTCCTCTCACATCACCCCTATAATCTGGGTGATCTTTTGGATCTCCTCATGAACTCATGTAGGTCCTCATCCACTCTCGACTCAAGGAACTCAGGGGGATTCATCTTGAGGAAATCCCAAACTCTAGCCACCGCTATGTTCCCATTCTGGGGAACATGAGCCACTACCTGCTGATTGACCTGAGCAGTCAACGCTTGTGCCAACATCTGAATGGTTGCCCCAAACTCAGCATGGTCAACCTTCTCGAGCACGGGATCCACTGGGGTCGATGGGGCTTGTTGGTGCCCATCTCTATTTCCATCCTCATGGCCATTTCTATTTTCATTTCCATTCCTTCTCTCGTTAACTCAACATGGAGGCATTATTTTGCAAACACGTAAAGTTGGAGTTAGAAGAGCAGAGAGAGTTGAACTCATAGAATGAGATAGAATCATGAAAGAAAGGAAGTTTCCTAAAACATTTCGTAGCCTCTTCGTCACAAGTGTGGCGCGCTTCACACCCATGAAAAAGCCTCTACTTAACGCAACTTTCAAACACCCTAGGATACTTCAAAACCTAATGCTCTGATACCAAGTTTGACACAACCCGAACATAGGCCCGGATCTAGACATGGAACCTAGAATCATATATGGCTCCAAGTCAACCCATGGCATAAACATGATAACTAAAGATCAGCATAAGCAAAACTAATAACTGAATTCTAAAATAATGAAAATCTAAACAACAAGACGTCTAGCCAACAGTAATATCATAACATTGAGCCCGAAGCTGAATATACACATCTATGTCTGGAAAGCCTCTATGAACTGAGAGATGTTGGGACAAGCCCCCAGCTATCTCTAAGTTTGAAATAAACTGACATAACAATACTAAAATATAGATGTCCTCATAAGATGAGGACTCACCCAAGGCAGGGTCTGAGCTGGAACAAAAGTAGGACTAACGGAGCGTCTGAGTCTGATCTCTAGGACCTGTATCATGAAACGATACATCATAGAGTGTGTGGTCAGTACTTGAAATATACTGAGTATGCAAGGTAAGTAAAATAGACTGAGTAAGTATAAACTGAAATCATGCACATCATAAATTATAACATCACAAGATTCTGAGAGTAAAGATTGCATGTTGATATTTGAAAACATGAATAGACATAAACTGGATCTCATAACTAAATCAAATGACCCAAAGTTGAAACTGAGATTCATAAGTAAGAACAGATAACATGATCATTGGGTCAAACCTGTTGAAAACACAATATAATGACTGATAAACATGCATAACTGATATCATGGGGAACAATGGAAGACTCATCATATAACTTCCACTATCACGATAGAGCTACATGATCCCAACTGTTACACTCAAGTGGGCAGAGCCGTCCTAAGCCTTTCCAAGGCTAAGGGCGCTACCATGATATCGATATCAAGCTGGAGGCCCATCCGGGGCAGGGGAAGCTCACAAGGGAGCTCCCAAAGTAAAATATAGAATCCTACGTTGGTACATAATTCTGAGACTTGGGATTTTCATGAACCCCTAGCCTACTCGATGCTAGACACTACTTCCAAAAACAAGCAAGGTGCTCTCTATCGTTTTTCAACGAAGCTGAAACCATCATTTTTTTAATGAAGCTGATAATGTAATTATATACATAGTATGAAATCTGAATACGGGGAGTCCTGGCTCCAAACATACCATAAGATGAAAATGGGAGTATAGACTCCAAGACCATATGGTAAGCTGATTTATAGAACTAAAGTGAATTATGAAATCATGCTAACTTTGAGTTGGATTTACCTAAAATCTAAAGATCATGCATACTTGAAATAAACTTCACTAGTCTAAATCATAGATTCATATATGGGTAATTCATAAACATACTTCCATGCTAGATACTTCACCATACTTGAAATCATCAACCATAGACTAACTTTTTCATGAACTTGCATAATTAAATCTTCTAAAATTTGAAAACATGAATTTGTAATCAATTAGTACATAAAATTTTCCCATGAATCTTAATTCATGCCTTAAAATGAAAGGAATTAACCCATAAATAAATCACAAAAAATTTCATAAATTTGGGTTAAAACCCCATAGGATCATACACTTGAGTTAACACTTGAATTCATGAACTTGAGGAGAAACTTGGGCAAGAGAGTGAAAGGAAACTCTCATTCATGGCCCTATATACCTGGGTAAATTGATTCTCAACTTGACTTTGAAAGCCCAAGAGATTTGGAGGAGAATTGGAGGATTCTAGGATTGATCATCAATAGAAGAACCTCTAAACTTGCATACATGGAGATTGAATGAATTAGAATAGGTTAAACTCTCTTAATACACTTCTTTTAGGGATTAAAAAGACGTAGTTTAGGACTTAGGAGCTTAGGATTTATAGAAATACCCTTAATGAAAATTCTGAAAATAAAATTGTCAGTCATCACGACTCTCACCACAAGTCGTACCATGAAGTGACGACTCGTGGTCACCTCCCGCTGTCATGATTGGTCGTAAGACTGGCTCCTGAGGATCACATCACGGACACCTATTACGAGTCATTACATTTCATCACAAGTTGTATCACCTCTCGTTGTCACTGAGCCTCAATTCTCACTGTCTCTGAATTTTCCCATCGGTTACAAACCACGACTCGTGGTTTCCTAACATGGGTCGTAACACTACTCGTGAAAACCCATCCATACACAGGATCTTCAAACCATGACCCTTATCACGAATCCTTGTTTCCCACAATGATCCATACCATAATTCGTCCTTTCCAACCTTGGTGTCCCTGTGCCTCACCACAACTCCTGACCATGAGTCATACCTACGCACCACAACTTGTGGTGTGACTCGTAGTCTAGGCATCCAACTTCAGCATTCCACCATGACTCCTCTCACGATTCATTACTTCTCATCACGACTTGTACCACGAGTCATTCTGAGGCAAAAATATAGATTTTTCTACTGAACTCATTTTCAATTCCCTCATCTAGTCTTAGGAACTTTCGGGGTATTACAAGAGATGTGAAAAAATTTATGAACTTGATGTAATATGGCGTCAGTGAATATTTTGGAGGTTGAGATTTGGGATGATAATGGCGGAAGTCTTGAGTACGCTATTTGACAAATTCTCACAAGTATGCTAGCGAATTAAGTGTAGGGTCATTTTGCACCCTTTACACCTAATTATCTAGTCGTTTCATTCACAAACTAATCATGTGAAGTTCTCGATTTTTGTTTGCCAGGGTGTCATGGAATCAAACACTAACAAAACAAAGGAGATAGTGGAAGCTGGCAAGGGTTTCAAGCGAATCTGAAAAGGAATAATAGGGTCGAGTTCATCGGCTAAGGGAGCCCCTGCTAGGAGGTTTGGAGAAAGAGCAGTGGAGCCTCATGGACTATAATGGTTCAACATGCAAAAGGAGGTCAAATATGCTCCTGAGAATTGGATTGATGAAGGTTGCCTCACTCTTGAGTTCCCCACCATTCGGGATAAGGTCCATCAGTTGGGATTAGGCTACATCTTTGCCAAACTAGAGGAGTGCAACCTCATTTTGGTGAGGGAATTTTATGCATACTGGGACACTTATTTTGGGGAGAGCAATGAGGTCAAAATATGGGGACAAGTGGTGCATTTCACTACTAAAACATTCAATGCCTTCCTCAGCAGAAGAGCAGAAGACCCATCTAAGTACTTCATTCTGCTAGAGAAGCCTCTATATCGAGACATCCGTCATACTCTTTATGGTGAGAATTAATCTGCCTATTGGGAAAGGGACCATAACCACACTCACTGTACACTCCCTTTGTCCTACATGAATAAGGAGGAAAAAGTGTGGGTGAAGATTGTTTGTGTTATGCTTCTCCCTGGGGTACACATAACAGACGTCACCAAAGAGGGGGTCGTGGTTTTATACATGCTAATGAAAGTACTACCACTCAATATAGGTGCAGTGCTTAGAGGCAATATGAGGAGAACGAGGGATAATTGTAGGTGGAGATACTGTTATAATAGTCTCTTAACTTAATTTTTGAGAGGCAAAGGCATTGAGGAGGAAGAGGCAAACCTTCACTTACCCCGAGCAGGGCCCCTAGCAGGAAAGATGATGGAATTACAAAGGTTAAGGAGCTCATCACTCCTACAGCTCCACCTCTCACTATAAATGATCGCCAGGCCCAAGATGATAGTTGGAGAGGCCGTATGTTCTGCATGCTTGAGTTGCAGTTGAGGATCGGAGGCTGTCCTTCCACAGATGATGAGATGGCGGCCCTGGAGGATAGATACCCACTCACGAAGAGTGCAATGCAGATGTGTAGAGTGGGACCTACCTTTTAGGAGTCGCTAGACAATAATGAGGCCACGGTGCTCACTGATGGAGTTGATGATTTGGACAATGATGATGAGGAAGATGATGATGCTATAGGAGCCATGCAGATGATGGTAAGGATGATAATGAGGATGACGATGATCAAGAGTACAATCGTGATGATGATGCATAGTGTCCCAGGAAGTTCCTTTTCTCTACCTACTTGATATAATTGTGTGTGCACTAAATGCAGTGCACCATTTAAGTGTAGGGTGGAGGAAAGATTCTTGTTTGCTCTTTGTCTGCTATATTTATAGTAGTCCATAACATAGTGTCATTCCCGTGGTAGTAGCTCTATCATTTATTAGGTCATATTTTGTAATAGATAGTATTGATGATGGTTGATGACTTGGATGATGCCTTATGATGTTGGATAATTTATTTGTATCTGGTAGTTGAGTTTGTATAGTTTATTTTTAGAGTCAAAAATTTTCATTTTTTATGTCGTCATAGAGTAGTAACCCTTCCCTATGATAGATGGATGATGACCGTCTTAAGGGAGTTTAGTCACATTTTTTTAATTTTTATTTGAGTCAGACATAAGTCACTTGTGTGCTCTTTGACATTTCGCTTAGACGCTAAGTTAGAGGCGGTGAAGTGGTGATCTTAAGTGAGAAGTCCATGAGAGATATAAAAGTTTTTTAATTCAACTCAATATACTTGTAGGGCTTAATAATGAATAATGTCATTCAATGTGATTGTATGAATGTGTAGCTATAGGAAGCCGACTAGAGTCTTAATGCCATGTGAGGTGAGATCAATTGTTTTGTTTTGTACATATTGTGCATCTAGAACTTGACTTAATGTATGTTGGATGGATAGTTGTTAGTGAATTAATAGATGATTAAGGCGTTTCTTTGAAAAATCCATGTATTTCGATGTTGTTTTACCTTCCTTAACATTTTCCCTAGTTAACCCCTTGAACTTTAAGCCTTATTCTTTTCTTAGCCATAAAAGTAGCTTATTCCCTTTTCTTGTGTGACCTCCAGAATTATTTGATCTAAAGTAGTCTTAGGCACTTTAAGACTTGAAAGTTAAGGTCCACCAAGTTGTGAATGATAAGGGAAAGGAAAGGAAAAAAGAAAGCAATATGTGTGGAAAGTAAGAAGAGAAAATAGGAAGAAAGGGTGCCTATAAAACTGTGTTGTTTGTTTGTTGCTAGAAAAATGAAAGAAAGAGTTTTAAGAGTGAAAATTCTTAGTAATTCTATAAGCAAAGGCTAGCATTCAAGTAGTGAAAAGGGGGTATGAAAAGAAAGGAAAAAGGGTAAGTAAAGTGAGGGGTGAACAACAAGGAAAAGGTGGTGGACTTGAAAGAAGATAAAAAAAAGTCTTAAAAGTGCTTAGGATTTGTAGTCACTATAAAAGAACAATTTCTCTTGCTCTCATAAATAATTCACATGCAACACGTAATGACCCATATGCTTGCCATTAGTATATTACTCTACTAATACAGGAACATCTAAAATCAAGATCAAGTAGGACTTTATGGTTTGTAATGTAGGCTAAGGGACAGGTAGGTACTATTCTGGCCGGTAATAGTGACTATCTTTCCTAAGCTCTTTTAATATATCACATTTTCTCATTAAGAACACTCTTTTCTTCTTTCACTTCACCTCTCTCCTTTTCATCTATCACTTTCCTTTTTGTTTTCCCATTTCTTTAAGCATGCTTACACTATTAGTAGGAAGTAATCAAACATTAAACACTTCTTCATTCTTTTGTTCTTTTCTACTCCCTACCAAAACTTAGGCATTTTGAACTATTGTACCCTTCACTCTTTTCTTCACTTTTCACAACTAACTATCTCTCATTTTTTCAATATTCTTACTCCTTTAACTCTTTTGCATTTTTCACTTAAGCGCTTAGGAGTTTCGAATCAAATTTAGGTCTATTAAAAAAAAGGATTAAGCTTTTAATGTGGCTAATAAAGAATAGGTTAAAGTCTCAATGGGGTTAACTGGGATTATGAACCAATGGTAGTTACAGCAAAGGATAAAAACAAGCTTATTCAAAGAAGTGCCTATATCATCTCCCACAATTAACATCCCTCATTTCGCTTTTCAAACACACCAAGCAAGTTCTAGACATTACATGATAGCATGGAATACACAAGAAATATTACACTCACTGCACATGTTCAACTCAAGACAGACCCATATAGACTCTCAATACAGCTAATCACGTGATTTTAAACTTTAAGCATAGAGTATACAGAGTTGTATTTATGAGCCTAGGTGTATCAAACAAAGTCATACAATTCACTTATCATGCTTCTCAATTAAATTCACTTGCATCTTGCAATCATGTATAGCACTCAATAAAAGTATCAAGCATTCAATCAGTTAAGGGCTCAAAAGAAAATCCTAATGACTAATTTTCCTCAAGATGATCCTCATCCCTATATTGTCGGGAAAAGTCCTTAACATGACTAAAAACAACTATTCATAGACAAAACTCAAAAATTTAATTCTCGGTTCAAAGTGCCCCCTCCTTCGAAAAAGAACCGAAAAGAAAAATCAAAGGGTGGTTGAAATATGCTCAACACAGACTTTCAAATCAAACAAATTTAGACCAAGAACATATTTCACCCTCATTCAACATTAAAAGTTTTAAAATTCCCTCACCCCAAACTTAAAATATGTTATGTCCCCAAAGTATCAATTAAACATTAAACCAAGGTTAGAGATACTTCCTAAGGTCTCTAGGCCTAGCTAGTAGCATGTTTCACCAACTTTTTCTTCTCAAGGGTTCATGACCCCGCTTCTGCTCTTTCAAGCTTCTTATCTACTCTCTGCGGGTACTCAGACATCCCCTCAATCCATTCTTAAAAACCAAAACCACAAACAAAAGTAAAAATAAACAAAATAAAAATAAAAATAAAAATGAAAGACAATTTCTACCAGTGGTACAATTTGGGTTGCCTCCCAAGCAGCGCCTGATTTTACATCGTGGCATGACATTAGTTACACCCTTTACAGGATGTACTCAACCTCCTTTTTCCTTTCGGGAACCATTTTCTCTTTTCCTTAACTTTTGAGGCAATAACCTCCATCCTTTCCCTCTTATCCTCCATCACTTTCTTCACCGGCTCAACTTTCCTCTTCTCAGCTACAGGCTTAGGTTCCCTTTTAAAGATATCCTTCAAATGTGGACTTTCCATCTTGCATTCCTCCACCACCACACTCATTCTCTATTAGCACATTGATTTTATAGAGATCTCTGCAGTGTGTTTGGATGTTGAGTTCTTAGTACTCTCTAAAGTTCTCGTCTTCGTCATTCACCCTTATCTTCAGGTTTCCATCCCTGACATCTATTAATGCTCCTCCATCATCCAAGAATGGACATCCCAAGATAAGGGGTACCCTATCAGCAATCTCAAAATCTAGGATAATAAAGTCAACAGGGATTATAAATTTACCGACTTTGATGAGCACATCTTCTATTATCCCCTCTGGAGACACTTTGGACTTGTTATCTAGCTTTCATCATTCGGTAGGACTTGGTTTTCCCAAACCAAGTGTATTGAATAGAGATAAGGGCATTAAGTTCACAACTGCCTCTAATCACACAAGGCCTGCATCAGCTCACTTCCACCTGTTTGTACTGGAGGGTGAAACTCCGTATGTCATTGAGTTTCTTTGGCACCTTTCTCATCACTCTAATACTACACCCCTCAGTGAGTGCTACAGTCTGTACATCCACCAGCCTCCTCTTGNCCACCACATCTTTCAAGTACTTAGCATATTTGGGCATTCCCTGCAAAATATTAATTAGAGGCAGATTTATGTGAAGTTCTTAGAAAATGTCAAAGAACTTCTTAAAACAAGCATCCTACTAGCTTTTCTTAAGCCTTTAAGGGAATGGTGGTGGTGGTCTCTATATGTCTTGTTGTTCATTTCTCTTGTCAGCTGATGGGCCTAGTCAGACTAGCTCTGATCGCACCTCATTTTCTTCTCTTTTGTTGGTGCATCAGCTAACTCTTTGACACTCCTTAGACTAATGGCCATGACCTTCCTTGAGTTTGAATTTGTGTCACTTGGTAAAACCCCTTATAGTCTAGTGTTCTGAGTTGCTGCTATCTTCCCCATCTGCTTCTCTAAATTCGTAGTGGCTAATTGCTGAGTTTTTAGCTCAACTGCCAGTTTTGCTTGGTCTGCTGCCATTTGAGTTTGATTAGCCATGATATTTTGCAATATCTCCTCTATGTTGCTTGATTGGGCACTAGCTTGCCTACCCTGCTGCTGGTACTGATGCTGAGGCTGCTAAAAATTCTAACTCTGACCCGGATTTCCACCCCAAGAAAAATTGGGGTGATTCTTCCAGGTTCTGTTATATGTGTTCCCATNTGTTTTCTTCCATTTTTAGCTTTTCCTGTTTGATTTATTTTCGCTGCTAAAAATTCTAACTCTGACCCGGATTTCCACCCCAAGAAAAATTGGGGTGATTCTTCCAGGTTCTGTTATATGTGTTCCCATAGTTTTGGTTGCCTCTTTGTACATTCTCTACAAAGTTTACTAACTCTGGATTGGCTCGCAAGAATCTTCCATATGACCATTATTTCAACAAATTTCACACCAACTTGGAGCTGGTTGAACTGCATTCACCTGTTCCTGCGGTTGTGTCATACTCAACCTATTGAATTGAGTCATCATTTGGTTTTGGAAATAAGTTAGTTGGGCTGCCAATGCATTCACACTGTCAACTTCGGTCATTCCAACTGTATTTCTAGCTGCTCCCCGAGATGCAGTGCTATGCCACTTTAGATTTCCTTGTGTAATCCTATTCAGCAAAGTGTACAACTCATCATACGTCTTCTCCAATGTTTGATCCCCTGCTATAGAATTTAGCAAAATATTAGTGTGTGGGTCAAGGCTTTCCATAAAAATGTGTGTCAGCACTTCATTGCTCTACTGGTGATGGGGACAGTCTCTGAGAAGAGATTTAAATATTTCCCAAGCAAGGTATAGATTCTTATCTGGACTTTGCTTGAAACTCAGTATCTCATTTTGCAGCTTTGCAATCTTGCCTGATGGGAAAAATCTAATGATGAACTTTATTGCCAGGTTGTCCCATGTTGTGATTGAATTCGGTGGTTCTACTTTCAACCACCTCTTTGCTTCTCCTAATAATGAGAATGGAAAAAGGGTAAGCCTTTCATAATTAGTTGACACTCTGGTGGGAACGAATGTGTCACTGATTTTCAAGAAGTTCTGCAGCTGCTATTGTGGATCCTCATGAGTCAACCCTGTGAATTGTCCAATTGTGTGCAGCAACTGCACCATATTCTTCTTAAGCTCAAATCTGCCTCCAGGTTCCGGTCTGCGGATGCTGGACATAACAGTGGTCTCCAAAGGAATTGCCACTTGAATGGGTCTGTTAGCCATCGCCGTTGGTGCAACCTTGTCTTGTTGAACCTGTTGGATGGGATATAGAGTAGAACCCTCTATTCTTAACTATCATAACCTTCTTTCAGGTTCCGAGAATGGTCCCAACTCTCTATCCCTTGCCAGCTTGCTGCAAGGGACAACCTGTACCAGCAAATTTGGTGACTAAGACTAAGTTGTCAGCACCTAAGAAAATACAAAAAACAAGAAATTCACCAAATTTCCAGTCCCTGGAAATGGCGCCAAAGACTTGTTACGCCTCCGGCGCATGTGCAAGTGTACACGGTCGTACAAGTAATACAATGACTCTTTGCGAGTCGAATGTCGAACCCGACTAGACTATCAGTGAATTATCAAGTTCAAATATTAATATCAAATTTTCACAAGTGCAAGTTTTCAAGATTTTAATGTTTTTTGTTACTAAAATCTAAAAGAGATCACAGTTTAAGTTGAAAACAATCAAGAGAAAAATCCAGAGTTAAAACCGACAATCACGCATAGCTGTCATTCTCACTGAATTCAAGTAGTTATCTTCATTGTTGACTCACAAGATAAATACCATGTTCATGGTCTTTCGAGCCTCCAAACATATAATCTAATTACCCTCACATCTACATTATTGAGAGGGGGTGTGACAACCTAATTCCTACACAGTTACCTAGTGGAGTGATTTATAGGGTTAATGGCCTTGGTTATGGACATTCAAACCTCTAACCATTTAACCTAGATTTGACTTCACACCTACATCTACGAGTGGTAATGTAACAATTCAACTCCAAGTGCTTGCTATCATCCCGCTTGTTAACCAAGTACGGTGTATTAGGTATATTTCTATCCTAAACAAAAATCTTGTTGAAGAACAAGATCATACTTCCTGCATTCCTTTTTCTATTCTCGTGTTTTGTCATTTCGGGTTTTACACAAGAATCCTAGATATATTCTAATGGTGATCAAGCAATAGAATAGTAAAACAAGAATGCAAGACAAACAACAACGAAGAGACTTGAATTCATAATGAGAATTACAGCAATACATTCATGTCATGTGGTCTTAACCCTAGAATTAAGGTCTTAGCCACTCATACTTTTACAAGAAATAATAATATACTTACAATTCATGTAGAAACAAGAGTGAAAAAGATAAGAAAATAGAACCCTTGGAAAAGTCTTCTTCGTTTACCTTCTATTCTCTGTGTTTTTCTCCAATAAAATCATGATATTTAATAAAACAAACCAAGTGTGCTATTTATAATTTTTTAATTTTGGTTGTGTGAAGACTGCCTTCGTGCCACGCTGCCTGTCTTGGCCTCCATGCCACACTGCCTGTCTTGGCCTCCATACCACGCTGCCTGTCATAGCCTCCGTGACACAGAGGTATTGTGCAGCATTACTAGAAATTGGCGCTGGCCTGTCCTGCCCTTGTCTTGGAAAGGCGTTGGTCGCCTCGCTTGGCCGGCATAGCATAGGCCTATCGTGCAGGCACACTGGATGGCTACTTCTCACATGCAGGCTCATGGGCATGGCACCCTACCTGGCCCGTTGCTTCCTTGGTGTGGAACCTTGTCTGGCATGGCACGCTGCCTTGTGCAACAGTCTCCATATCATGCCAACTTCATGCTCCTTCTTTGAAATTCATCGCAAGCTTCCTTCTTGCTCATGCAACTTCATAGTTAGCCTCCTTCTTAGCATTTTGCACCTACAAAATTGGCTAATCATGTTTGTTAGTTCATGAACACATTTATAAGCATGATGACATAAGATTATACTTAAAATAAGGTAAAAGCACAACTAAAGCTTGGGTACAAAATAGAACTTGGGCATGTAAGTATGCCTAAGATCAAGCCTTTGGGTTAAACCATCGTGAAGGGTTCTTGGTGGTCCTCCCGCCAGCATACTATGGGTTCTTTGCAACTTTTGGCTCATTCCATATCCAGAATGCCTTGCCGACGACCCTTCGGCAATCATCCTCGATGGAATTTTTGAATCATAGCGGTTTTGAATATCCGACCATATTATGGCCTCAAACTCGATCAGGATTTCTTTCAATTTGAACTAAGCAATTGAGATTTCAGGGTTCAAACCTTTAGTAAAGGCCTATGCCGCCCAGTTATCTGGTATCATCGACAGCTACATCCTTTCCTTCTAGAATGCCCAGTTATTTGGTACCATCGACAGCTTCATCCTTTCCTTCTACAATCTTGCAATAAAGTTTTCACGACCCGAACATACACCCGGATCATAGACACGTGACAAGGAGCCCCGAGAGACCCTAAGTTAACCCATGGCATGAACATATATCTAATTCAATCACATAAGTGGAAGACTTAGCATAGGAAAATGTAAACATGTCATAAATACAGAGAAAGGACAATACATAATCCATACATGACAATTGAATACAACTGGTAGTCTGAAAAGCCTCTAATCATGAAACACAAGTTGATGGGACAACTCCCCGACTAACCCAACAATTCTGAAACCGAAAGAAAAGCATAGAGTCTAGACATATGTCACGACCCGAGTTCACACCCTAGCCGTAACACGGGACAAGGAACCGCGAGAGGCTCCAAGTAGACCCATGGCATAATCATAGCATACACATAACGTCAGAAATGACTAACAACATAAATAAGCGGAAGCTGATATCAAAAATCTAATATAAACCATAAGGAAAATTTAATAACACTTAGATACAACGCTGAAACTGTCTAAACAAGTCTAAAAGCCTTCTACTAACTGATCAGTTGCTGGGAGAAGCCCCCAGCTCACTTCTAAAGTCTGAAAATTGAAACATTAAAAAAATATGAACATAATCATGTCCTCAGAAGATGAGGACTCACCACTAGCATCTAAGAGAGAAAGAAGCGTATCTAGCCATGCAGCTAAACCCGGAGACCTGAATCTATATCATGAAACGATATAGCACAAGAGTCGTGCGGTCAGTACTTGGAATGTACCGACTATGCAGGGAACGTAATCAACTAACTCATAAATATATATACAAGGAGGAAGTAATATAAATCACAATAATA
>JACEIK010001201.1:289847-309885 GCA_018107945.1 Datura stramonium
ACTGACTAGGGCTACTCTAAATTACTACAGCTAATCAGAGACAAGAACATTCGCCACTTTCATCATGCAATACTCATTTGGAAAGAATTAGAGCTATCTTTTATTAGGCACAGGCTCAACAAGATGGCATATTAGTCACAGGCTTTATCATCATGATTCACATCACCACAGAACCAATTCTTTATTGGTATTAACATCTCACCCCAACGAGCATGCTATAGTTTTGTATGAAGCACTAGTCCATCATGACATCTCAATTTCAAACTCATCTCATTCAATATGTACCACAAGGTTATGCATGATTTATAGATTCAACTCATATTTTACCAAAGATGCATGGATTCATTTATTTAGATTCACAAGCAACTTGTACATTTAACTCATACATCATTATTTACAACGAACCATGGAAAGAGGATTCATTTTATTTTTTTTTTCGCTAGCCCATTTCATGATTTACTTTAATTCATGAGAAATATGCAATAATTAACTTTTTTCATAAATTCACCTCATACCCAATCAATTTAATCGAAAACATAGCAATAATACAGATTTACTTTCAATTGTTCAAACTCATAACTCCAAACTTATCTCAACATATTCATCAATGTCATAGTATGGTTATTAGGGATGATCATATGAGATTCACATGATTTGAACATGGGTATGAACTACTACAATAGAATTAAATGGACAATCAACAAGTCTCATTCACTATTGGAGCCAATTTATGACGAAAATGTTATACTCTTGCATTCCCAACTTACATTTCACAATTCAAGACAACCCATTATTTATCTCATAAATAAATTTAAATATCACCATAGATATTCAACATTTATGAAGAATATAAAAGAAATTTACCCACAACCCAAGTCCTAGAACATTCGTTTCTAGATTTATTGAAATCGAGTTTTTAATAAAAACATTTTTAGGACACAAGAATGGAAGAATATCCTTGTTAAAAGACCCACATAGCTGGAAGACAAAATCCCACTCGAAATCGCACCTTGAAGCTTTGATGAAAACCCTTGAAGAATCCTTGAACTTGAATAGGGGAGGAAGAAGGGTTTGAGAGAAGATTTTTGAGAGAATGAGAGGTTGGGCTGAATAAAACCCTTAAAAATATCCCAAATAATATCCAAAACGATGTCACTTTAAAGCTAGATTAATTGGATTTTACCAAACTGCCCCTGCGAAAAACCTGCAAATTTCCTGAATTGGAACACAATGACTCTGAGGACGAGTCGTTGTCTCATACAACGACTCGTCGTCTCCATCAGTTGGATGCACTGGACCTCCTTCAAACATTTAGCTTCTCCATACAACGACCGATAGGACGGGTCGTTATCACCTACGACGACCCGTTACGACCACCCATTGATTGCACTGCTTCCTTAAATAGTGACCCAACCACGATTGATATGACGAGTCATTTCTTGAACCAACGACTAATTGTATCCTTCCATTGCCACAACCAGGCAAACCTGAGATCCAACCCACGACCACTTACGACGAATCATCATTTGCACCAACGAGTCGTTACATGTCTCATTCCTTCACAGTAGCCCAGCCTGATATCTCACCACGACTACTTCTAACGGGTCGTTGTTTGTCACAACGACTCGTCCCTCTTCCCGTCCTATAACTTTTTCCTAGCTTTCAGCAAATTTAAATTTCTAAATTCCTGGGTCTACTCTTGGGCACTTCCGGGGTATTACAACATATGGCCCTCAGAACATGAGGAATCACCAAATAAGCTGATAGCAAACTCTGAGGAGCTACTGAGGAGGGTGAGCCTAGGAGCCGAATGGGTTTGAGAGAAGATTTTTGAGAGAATTAGAGGTTGGGCTGAATAAAATCCTTAAAAACGTCCAAAATAATACCAAAAACAATGTCACTTTAAAGCTAGATGAATAGGATTTTACCAAACTGCCCCTGCGAAAAGCCTGCAAATTTCCTGAACTTGAACACAATGACTCTGTGGACGAGTCATTGTCTCATACAACGACTCGCCGTCTCCATCTGTTGGATGCACTGGACCTCCTTCAAACATTCAGCTTCTCCATACAACGACCGATCGGACGGGTCGTTATCACCTACGACGACCCGTTACGACCACACGTTGATTGCACTGCTTCCTTAACTAATGACCCAACCACGACTGATATGACGAGTCAATGCTTGAACCAACGACTCATCTTACCCTTCCATTGCCACCACTAGGCAAACCTAAGATCTAACCCACGACCACTTACGATGACTCATTATTTGCACCAACAAGTCATTACATGGCTCATTCCTTCCCAGTAGCCCAGCCTGATATCTCACCACGACTACTTCTAACGGGTCATTGTTTGTCACAATGACTCGTCCCTCCTACCGTCCTATAAATTTTCCTAGATTTTATCAAATTTAAATTTCTTAATTTCTGGGTCTACTCTTGGGCACTTCCGGGGTTTTTTACAACATATGGCCCTCAGAACATGAGGAATCACCAAATAAGCTGATAGCGAACTCTGAGGAGCTACTGAGGAGGGTGAGCCTGGGAGCCGGATGGGTTTGAGAAAAAGATTTTGAGATAATGAGAGGTTGGGCTGAATAAAACCGTTAAAAATATCCCAAATAATACCCAAAACGGCATCACTTTAAAGCTAGATGAATTGGATTTTACCAAACTGCCCCAGCAAAAACCCTGCAAATTTCCTAAACTGGAACACAATGACTCTGAGGACGAGTCGTTGTCTCCATCTGTTGGATGCACTGTACCTCCTTCAAACATTCAACTTGTCCATACAAAGACCGATAGGACGGGTCGTTATCACCTATGACGACCCATTACGACCACTCGTTGATTGCACTGCTTCCTTAACTAGTGACCCAACCACGACTGATATGATGAGTCGTTGCTTGAACCAAAGAATCATTGTATCCTTCCATTGCCACCACCAGGAAAACCTGAGATCCAACCCACGACCACTTACGACGACTCATAATTTGCACCAACGAGTCGTTACATGGCTCATTCCTTCCCAGTAGCCCAACCTGATATCTCACCACGACTACTTCTAACGGGTCGTTGTTTGTCACAATGACTCGTCCCTCCTCCCGTCCTATAACTTTTTCCTAGGTTTCAGCAAATTTAAATTTCTTAATTCCTGGGTCTACTCTTTGGCACTTCCGGGGTATTACAACATATGGCCCTCAGAACATGAGGAATCACCAAATAAGCTGATAGCGAACTTTGAGGAGCTACTGAGGAGGGTGAGCCTAGGAGCCGGATGGGTTTGAGAGAAGATATTTGAGAGAATGAGAGGTTGGGATGAATAAAACCCTTAAAAACGTCCCAAATAATACCCAAAACGACGTCACTTTAAAGCTAGATGAATAGGATTTTACCAAACTACCCCTGCAAAAAACCTGCAAATTTTCTGAACTGGAACACAATGACTCTGAGTACGAGTTGTTGTCTCATACAACGACTCGTCGTCTCCATTTGTTGGATGCACTGGACATCCTTCAAACATTCAGCTTCTCCATACAACGACCAATAGGACGCGTCGTTATCAACTACGATAACTTGTTACGACCACCCGTTGATTGCACTTCTTCCTTAACTAGTGACCAAACCACGACTGATATGACGAGTCGTTGCTTGAACAAATGACTCATTGTATCCTTCTATTTCCACCACCATGAAAACTTGAGATCCAACTGACGACCACTTACGACGACTCATCATTTGCACCAACGAGTCGTTACATGGCTAATTCCTTCCCAATAGCCCAGCCTAATATCTCACCACGACTACTTCTAACGGGTCGTTGTTTGTCACAACGACTCGTCCCTCCTCCCATCCTATAACTTTTTCCTAGCTTTCATCAAATTTAAATTTCTTAATTCCTGGGTCTACTCTTGGAAACTTCTGGGGTATTACAACACATGGCCCTCAGAACATGAGGAATCCGAAATAAGCTGATAGCGAACTCTGAGGAGCTACTGAGGAGGGTGAGTCTAGGAGACGGATGGGTTTGAGAGAAGAGTTTTTAGAGAATGAGAGGTTTGGCTAAATAAAACCCTTAAAAATGTCCCAAATAATACCCAAAACGACGTCACTTTAATGCTAGATGAATAGGATTTTACCAAACTGCCCCTGCAAAAAACCTACAAATTTCTTGAACTGGAACACAATGACTCTGAGGACGAGTCATTGTCTCCATACAACGACTCGTCGTCTCCATCTGTTGGATGCACTGTACCTCCTTCAACCATTCAGCTTCTCCATACAACGACCGATAGGACGGGTCGTTATCGCCTACGACGACCCGTTATGACCACCCGTTGATTGCACTGCTTCCTTAACTAGTGACCCAACCACGACTGATATAACGATTCTTTGCTTGAACCAACGCCTCATTGTATCCCTCCATTGCCACCACCAGGAAAACCTGAGATCTAACCCCCGACCACTTACGAAGACTCATCATTTGAACCAACAAGTCGTTACATGGCTCATTCATTCCCAATAGCCCAGCCTGATATCTCACCACGACTACTTCTAATGGGTCGTTGTTTGTCACAACAACTCGTCCCTCCTCCCGTCCTATAACTTTTTCCTAGGTTTCAGCAAATTTAAATTTCTTAATTCCTGGGTCTACTCTTGGAAACTTCTGGGGTATTACAACACATGGTCCTCAGAACATGAGGAATCACCAAATAAGCTGATAGCGAACTCTGAGGAGCTACTGAGGAGGGTGAGCCTAGGAGCCGGATGGGTTTGAGAGAAGATCTTTGAGAGAATGAGAGGTTGGGCTGAATAAAACCCTTAAAAAGGTCCCAAATAATACCCAAAACGATGTCACTTTAAAGCTAGATGAATAGGATTTTACCAAACTACCCCTGCAAAAAACCTGCAAATTTTCTGAACTGGAACACAATGACTCTGAGGACGAGTTGTTGTCTCATACAACGACTCGTCGTCTCCATTTGTTGGATGCACTGGACATCCTTCAAACATTCAGCTTCTCCATACAATGACCGATAGGACGCGTCATTATCAACTACGATGACTTGTTACGACCACCCGTTGATTGCACTTCTTCCTTAAATAGTGACCAAACCACGACTGATATGACGAGTCGTTGCTTGAACAAACGACTCATTGTATCCTTCTATTTCCACCACCATGAAAACTTGAGATCCAACCGACGACCACTTACGACGACTCATCATTTGCACCAACGAGTCGTTACATGGCTAATTCCTTCCCAGTAGCCCAGCCTGATATCTCACCACGACTACTTCTAACGGGTCGTTGTTTGTCATAAGGACTCGTCCCTCCTCCCGTCCAATAACTTTTTCCTAGCTTTCATCAAATTTAAATTTCTTAATTCCTGGGTCCACTCTTGGAAACTTCTGGGGTATTACAACACATGGCCCTCAGAACATGAGGAATCCGAAATAAGCTGATAGCGAACTCTGAGGAGCTACTAAGGAGGGTGAGCCTAGGAGTCGGATGGGTTTGAGAGAAGATTTTTGAGAGAATTAGAGGTTGGTCTGAATAAAACCCTTAAAAACGTCCAAAATAATACCAAAAACAACGTCACTTTAAAGCTAGATGAATAGGATTTTACAAAACTGCCCCTGCGAAAAGCCTGCAAATTTCCTGAACTTGAACACAATGACTCTGAGGACGAGTCATTGTCTCATACAACGACTCGTCGTCTCCATCTGTTGGATGCACTGGACCTCCTTCAAACATTCAGCTTCTCCATACACCGACCGATAGGACGGGTCGTTATCACCTACGACGACCCGTTATGACCACCTGTTGATTGCACTGCTTCCTTAACTAGTGACCCAACCACGACTGATATAACGATTCGTTGCTTGAACCAACGCCTCGTTGTATCCTTCCATTGCCACCACCAGGAAAACCTGAGATCTAACCCCCGACCACTTACGAAGACTCATCATTTGCACCAACGAGTCGTTACATGGCTCATTCCTTCCCAGTAGCCCAGCCTGATATCTCACCACGACTACTTCTAACGGGTCGTTGTTTGTCACAACGACTCATCCCTCCTCTTGTCCTATAACCTTTTCCTAGCTTCTAGAAAATTTAAATTTCTTAATTCCTGGGTTTACTCTTGGGCACTTCCGGGGTATTACAACATATGGCCCTCATAACATGCGGAATCACCAAATCAGCTGATAGCGAACTCTGAGGAGCTACTGATGAGGGTGAGCCTGGGAGCCGGATGGGTTTGAGAGAATGAGAGGTTGAGCTGAATAAAACCCTTAAAAACATCCCAAATAATACCCAAAATGATGTCACTTTAAAGCTATATGAATGGTATTTTACCAAACTACCCCTGCAAAAAACCTGCAAATTTCCTGAACTGGAACACAATGACTCTGAGGACGAGTCATTGTCTCGTACAACGACTCGTCGTCTCCATCTGTTGGATGCACTGGACCTCCTTCAAACATTCAGCTTCTCCATACAAGGACTGATAGGATGGGTCGTTATCACCTACGACGACCCGTTACGACCACCCGTTGATTGCACTGCTTCCTTAACTAGTGACCCAACCACGACTGATATGACGAGTTTTTGCTTGAACCAACGACTCGTTGTATCCTTTCATTTCCACCACCAAGCAAACCTGAGATCCAACCGACGACCACTTATGATGACTCATCATTTGCACCAACGAGTCGTTACGTGGCTCATTCCTTCCCAGTAGCCCAGCCTAATATCTCACCACAACTACTTCTAACGGGTCGTTGTTTGTCACAACGACTCGTCCCTCCTCCCGTCCTCTAACTTTTTCCTAGCTTTCAGCAAATTTAAATTTCTTAATTCCTGGGTCTACTCTTGGGCACTTTTGGGGTATTACAACATATGGCCCTCAGAACATGAGGAATCACCAAATAAGCTGATAGCAAACTCTGAGGAGCTACTGAGGAGGGTGAGCCTGGGAGTCGGATCCTATATCATGAAATGATACAGCATAGAAAATATGCAGTCAGTACGTGGAATGTACTGAGTATGCAAGATATGTAAAACGGACATTTAAAACATGTAAAACTCATAAATAATCATAAGAATAGGACATCATGCTTATATCATAAACATCTGAACATAACATAAGGTTCAATATTTTCAAAAGATTCGTAATGCAAACGTACTCATAATCATTAGAGAAAAGCTTTATTGAACATGACTTGACCAAATACAAAAAATCATAAACATGCATAAATCATGAGGAACAGTGGGAGATTCTCCTATCTGACATACCTCATATGAGCACACATGAAGCCCGACTTGTGACCCTAGTCAGAGGGGTGTTCGTACCTTGCCAAGGGTAGAACCATGAAAGTGTGATATCACCATGAAGGGGGCCATTTGGGCCCAGGACAGTCACATAGGAGGTCCCAGCATACCTACGGTGACACGTAGTTTATGAGATCTGGAGTAGAACCTAGGCCCCGAATCTACTCGTTGTTCGATACTACTCCCAAAACGTATATAGTGCTCATAGTATAACATGCATGAATTCATGGGCTAGTTAAATCATAATAATCATAAACATACTTGTACATACATGAACTAGCCATGACATAAGGCCCGTGAGTCTGCCAAAACATAATTCATAATTCATAAGATTGGTACATACTTGTAGATCATGCATATAACTTGAAAATCATCAAATCTTAATGGGTACAATTGAAGTGAAGATCGTAAATCGATTCATCATAGGTCATGCATAATTAGGCTTAATTTCATAAAAATAGAAATTGATAAATGATTTAAATAATAAGAAATCATCAAAACCCATAGATTATGATGAGAATCTAAAATCACAAAACCCATTATCAAATCATTAGACTTTTATATATATCTACTTCAAAACCCTATCCTATAAGCTTTTTGATAGAATTTTCATAAAATCGTAGAGAATTGGAATGGGTGGGAGGAAGGAAACACTCATTGATATCCTTACATACTGAACAACGATTCTTAACTTCCTTGAAAGCATCAAGAAAGAAATTGAAGGAATTGAAGAAAAGAGCCTTGAATCACCTTGATTACCTCTCAATATTTTTGCATGCATGAATGAAGACTTAGAATGGATCATTCTCTAAAACCAACCTTTCATAAGCTAAAAACGACATAGTTTATGGTCTTATAACACAAAGGCCGAAAATATTCTTAATAAATCTTCCATGAAAATCAAGTCGTATTGAACTAACGAACGGCAACAATAGGTCGTTAAGGTCACGACGACCGCTCTACTGCAGGGTTTGCACTGCTGAAGCATTTCCGGAACCAACTAACGACGGACTGTATGACTTATCCTCTAAAACAATGATCTATTACATAGCCCGTTGCTTGCCTACCAGCAAATCTGAACTCGCTAATATCGGCTCACCACGACTCGTTGTTACATCCAACGAGTCTCTGGTCTCGATCCGTCATCTACTGGAAGTTCTTGCAACCCAACGACGATCGGCATGGGGCCGAGTCATTACATCTCACAATGATTCATTGGTAGAACCGTTGTATCCCACCCGCCGAAATCCATGTTTCACCATGACCGCAAAGGGATACCAGTTGTATCTCAAGCAACGGGTCGTCATACCGCTTGTTGCCTCCACTACCACTAACACTCCCCTAACCAACGACTGCATACAACGACTAGTGGTTTGATGCCATAAGTCGTTTCTTGGATTCGTTGGGAAAATTTCACAAAATTTTCCCAATTTCTGCAGGTTTTCATTTTAGCTCTCGGGTATACTTCCTAGCACTTTCGAGGTATTACAATATCTCCATTTGGAATATTTGTCCTCGAATGTGGAGAAACAAGGCGGAAGAAAACAGAAACATGCAATTATCATATTCAAATACTAATCATTTAAACTCGAACTTTACTAATGACTACCTCCGATTCATAACACATAATGAACTGGATCTCATGCTTCACATACACATTCATACACATAAAGGAAACTTGAACACATGAATTGAACATGAAAACTAAATAGAGTCATAGAGCAAACTGGATTTCAAGTCGAAATCGAGCCGGTCGAGAATAAATGCGGGTATCTAGCCATCATATCCGCTTCGGCTTCTCATTAACTCCTTCAACATGCTGATTTCTCCATAGTACTTCTTAACTGAAACTACTTATTTGTTCCCTTAGTCTCCAAACTTGATGGTCTAATATTTCCACAAGAACTTCTTCATAGTTGAGTTATCTTTTGCCACCAACGCTGTCCACCAGACTACTAGAGCTGGATTCTCCCAAAAACTTCTTCAAAAGCGACACATAAAACACTGGATGTACAGGAAGATAATCCTGAGGCCAAGTCCAACTCATATGCTACCTTACCAACTCTTCTCGTAATCCCGTATGACCAACATAGTGGGGACCAAGATTTTCTTCTTTCCGAACCGCATGACTCCCTTCATGGGAGACACCTGTGGTGAAATACCCCATCATCTACCTCAAACTCCAAATCTCTTCTTCTTTCATCTGCATATGACTTTTGACGGCTTCGAGTGGTTTTCAACCGATCCCTTATCAATCGAACCTTTACTATGGGCCTCATGAACTGATTCATACCCTATCATAACTGCCCCACCAACCTAAACCATCTAATGGGCACCATACTCTTCGCCCATAATGAGCCTCGAACTGTGCCATCTAGATATTAGAGTGATAGCTATTATTATAAGCAAACTCGATCAAGGGCAAATGATCAACCCGCCTACCTTTTGAAGTCCATCACACATGCTTTCAACATTTCCCTCAAGAGTTCACTGTTCGTTCGGCTTGGCAATCCGTTTGCGGATGAAAGGCAGTGCTGAGCTTAACTTGAGTCCTAAGCCCCTTTTTTGAAAAGACCGCCAATCGGGAGGTAAACAAAGTACCTCGGTCCGAAATAATAGACAAGGGCACTTTGGGAAGTCGAACCAACTCCCAAATATACATTTTGGCATAATCATCCGTTGAATCTATGGTTTTGACCAGTAGAAAGTGTACAGCCTTGTTCAACCTATTTACAACCACCCAAATAGAATTATAGTGTCACTAAGTACGAGGTAGGCCTGTAATGAAATCCATATTAATCTCTTCCCACTTCCAAGTGGGAATGCTAATATCCTGGAAGTACGCCTCCCGGCCTTTGATAATCGATTTTCACTTGCTGATAGTCTGGGCACTCTGCTATCAAAATTCTCGTGTTAAGTACACCGGAACCCAAGAATCGACCGGGAGTCAAACGGGGAAAATCTAGAAATGTTGTAGCAGTGCAGAATGAGCCAGTATACACCCCGTGTGAGGACCCCACGAGTCGTCAGGTGGGTCGTGGGAAGGTTGACTGAGCTAAGGAGTTGAGGTCCCCACATGGTTGGGAAGCGACTCGTCAGGTCAGCTACCAAAGTTTGAATTATTGGTCTGTTTTCTACTTATTTTATTCAATATTTGATGATTTAATCCCCAAAAGAACATGTACCCAAACGGCGGGGTTTTAGTGTAAAATCATGGTTATGGTGATTTCAAGCGATATGAACTCGTGATTTTAAGCATGTTTTCACTTACTCATGTTATTAAGATCATGTTTTTCTTATAAATTTATGCATTTCAAGTATGATTGGAATTATGGGCAATGCCCACATGTCGCTTGCATTTATGAACTAAGATTTTTTGGCTGATTCACGGCCCAATTCCATGGCTAGCTTCTATGAATTTCAAGTATGTTATAATTGTCAAGATGATTTAACTAGCCACGCATGTCATGTATGAATTTTATGCACACGTTGCATGTTTTAGAGTAGTACTTTGAAGCACCAAGAAGGTTCGGGCCTAGGTTACCATCAATCTTAGAACTACGTGCCAACGAGGCTAAGTGCTGGGACTGCCTCAGTGTCTGTACCTCATGCCTTCGGGGCCCTATGAGTGATATCACGCCTTTCATGGTTCATACCCTTGAAAATGTATGAAGACCTCCCGACTAGGCTTAAGGTGTTGGGCCTATGGGTGCTCATGGGGTATGTCGCTATAAATCTCCCACTGTTCCTCATTTTTGTAATGCATGTATGATTGTGTTATGTTGGCTCAAGTTATGTTTATGGACTGTTTTCCCTCATGTTAAGTGACTATGACAGGCATACGATTATATTTGAAATCTTGAGCCTTACGGTATACTTATGGTTTTAGTTTTTATGATTCATGATTTCCCCACTATTATAACTTTTATGTTTTAAGCATTTTTTTTGTATACTATATATACTAGTAATTTCCAAGTACTAACTCACATATTTTTCAGGATCCACACAGGTCCAGCACAGTTCCTAACT
Organism: Datura stramonium; assembly: GCA_018107945.1. NCBI lineage: Eukaryota > Viridiplantae > Streptophyta > Magnoliopsida > Solanales > Solanaceae > Datura > Datura stramonium. The sequence continues at coordinate 301,216 of JACEIK010001201.1, forward strand.
TGCGCCGCTCGCTCTTAGCTTTCATTGGTGAGTCCTCATGATTTGAGGCTTCATGTTCGACCTTTTGGGTTCTTACCTTTTTTTTTGTTTTCTAATGTTGGGGTTAGCTGGGGTATTGTCCCTTCAACCTGCTCCAGTTATGGCTAGAGGCTTTAAGTGACCTATGCGTAGTATTCAATCATTTATGTTTGATCTTGTATTGTTGTTTCTTATCTCACGTTACGATTTTCCGTTAGTTCATGATTATTAAGCCAAGTCTTCTGCCTTATGTGAAGAGTTTTAATTATTTTCTACGCATGGGGTTAACTAGGTTCCTCTTCCGTGTCTACGATTCGGGTGTACTCTCGTCGTGACAATGGTATCAAAGCAATAGGTTCAGATGTGTCCTAGGGAGTCTGAAAGCCGCGTTAGGCAGAATCTTTTTCTATGTGAAGCGCCAGCTTCACACTTATGCGATGAAGAGGCTACTAAACGTTTTAGGAAATATCCCTTCTTTCATGATCTATGTCGTAGGTAAAACCTCCATCCTTCTAACTCGTGCTATTTGCGATTGCAGAAAAACTATGGCTCCCGGAAGGATGAATGGGAAGGAGGAACAAAATGATGAAGGCCACGAGGGTGGCCATAAGTGATAATGGGATTCAGCAGGCCCCCACCGCTCGTGAGAGCTCCCAGTAGAGCCAGTTGCCAACGACGAGTTTCGGGCGGCTATTCAAATATTGGCGCAGGCCTTGACCGCCAGGCCGAACCAGCAGGATGTTGTGCTTGTTCCACAAAACGCGTATGCAGCAGCATCCCAGATCAGGGACTTTCTAAGGGATGAACCTCCCGAGAAGTTCATAGGGGAAAAGGTGGACGTAGGATTCACATGAGTTCATTGAAGAAATCTTGAAGGTCACTCAGGTTAAGTGGGAGTGGAAAATGAGGAGTGTTGATTTGGCCTCTTATCAGCTTAAGGAGGTCGCCTATATTTGGTCGTTTAAGCAATGGAAGGACAGCTACAGCGGAAGCAGGCCTTATCAATGTAGAACTCAGTTCCACATGGCCTTTCTTGGAGCGTTCTTCCCTCGGGAGACGAGGGAATTGAAAGCAGCTGAGTTTGTTAATCTCAAATAGGGAAATATGACGGTGTTAGAATATTTATTACTTGAGTTCACTCTCCTTGTCAAAGTATGCCCCTGAGTCAGTGATGGACCAGAGGGTGCGGGTGAGTATGTTCGTGTAGGGAGTAGCCGAGTTTCTGGACAAGGATCGCAGGGTAACAGCCATGCTTCATCGGATATGGACTACCCACGGATAGCCCTTTATGCCCAGTGATGGAGACAGCCTATATGAGGCAGAGAGAGGCAAAGCAGGGACAGAACTAATAGCTACAGGTCTTCCAGTCGAGGCTAGGAGGGTGGGCCTCACCAAAAGTCCTGCAAGACAAAGTCTATTACACCAGCCATCTCATCTTCGGCCAAGCATTCTCATCTCAAAGCACATGAGTAGTGGGGAGCAGGGCTCTCAGGTTTGAGGGGTCAAAATAGTATGCGCACAGAGCGCACATTCCCATCTTGTGCTAGTTGTGGCAAGAACCACCCGGGAAGTGTTTGGTGGGCCTTATGGTTGTTTTGGGTGTGGAAAACTCCGGACACAAGCCAGGAATTGCCCGCCGCCTAGGTCATGGGTGGTGGAGCCCTCACTGCATCAGCTAGTTCAGCAGCCCCTGTGGCACGTCCTACTCAGTAGGGTACTTTGACTGGTTTCCAAGGGTTGTATTTACCATTTGTTTAGGGTTAAGGATGTCGCGTCCGAGACCTCAACCATTCAGTCAGTCCCTGTGGTATGTGAATGGTCCCGAGGTATTTCCAAATGAACTACTGTGTGCTCTTCCCCAAGAGGGAGATTGATTTTGAGATTGATCTTTACTCCGACACACAACCCATATCATTCTCCGTACCTAAATGGCCCCAGCCGAGATAAAGAGTTGAAGGAGTAGTTAAAGGATTTGTTGGTTAAGGGTTTCATTAAACCAAGTAAATCACCATGGGGTGCCCTAGTGTTGTTCGTCCAAAAGAAAGATGGTTCTCTCCGGATGTGTGTATTGGATCGTAGGCGCTTGAACAAGGTCACTGTCACGAAGGCCGTACCCTTTACCCAGGATTGATGACCTATTCAACCAGCCGGTGCCAAATGTTTCTAGAAGATAGACCCCCAGGTCCAGGTATCACCAGCTCAGGGTTTGGGAGATATCCTAAAGACTACTGTGACCCGATATGGCCATTGTTAAATTGCTCGTTATGGTTTGACTAACCAATGCCTCGCATCTTTATGGACCTGATGAACAGGGTATTAAAGGCATATTTGGATATGTTCGTGATCGTGTTCATTAACGACATATTAATATACTCCAGGAGCGAGGAGGAGCATAAAGCCGCACATTTGAGGGTAGCAATCTTTGCACTCAAGCGATAACTAACTATACGCCAAGTTCAACAAATGTGAATTCGGCTGAATTCTGTTGCATTCTTGGGACATGTAGTGGCAAGCGAAGGTATAAGGGTGGACTTCCAGAAAATAGAGGCGGTAAAGAACTGGCCCAGACTGGTAAACCTTCCGGAGATCAGGAGCTTTTTGGCTAGAGGGTTACTACCAGAGGTTCGTGTGAGAAGGATTCTCATCCCTTGCAGCCCCGTTGACTAGATTGACTCGTAAAAGGTGAACTTCCAATGGTCAGAGGCTTGTGAGAAGAGCTTCCAGAAATTGAAGGACAGACTCACTTCAGCACCGGTGTTGACTTTACCGGAGGGCTCCGATGGCTTTGTTGTATACTGCGGATGTTTCAAGTGAGTCAGAGTCGATGTGTATTGATGCAGCATGGGAAAGTCGTAGCATGTGCTTCCGCATGCCTAAAAATTCATGATAAGAATTACCTGAATTCATGATCTTGGTTGGTTGTGATGGTGTTTGCTTTGAAGATGTGGTGACACTACTTGGTATAGGTTTCTATGTAGATGTAGCCCACTGACCACAAAAAGCTACAATATGTGTTCACGCTATGGCGATCTCAATCTTCGACAACGGAGGTGGTTGAGCTACGAAGGACTAAGTGACATGAGTGTCCTTTACCACCCGGTAAGGCTAACGTGGTAGCGGATGCTCAGTAGACTCTCTGCGGGAGAGTGTGTCGGATGTGAGGAAGACAAAAGAAGTTGGTGAAGGAGGTAATGATTTACATGTTGGGATAGATTTAGTTGGTTCAATCGACATGGTTGGGTAGTAGTCCAGAATGGCCGGCTGTCAGCCCTTGGTAATGGAGGTGAAGGCTAAACAAGATTAAGATCCAACATTGGTAAAGTTGAAAGAAGTTGTTCAAAGTCAGAAGGTAGAAGTCTTCTCCAAAGGGGGAGATGGTGTGCTTCGGTACCAGGGTCGCTTATGTGTTCCGAACGTAGGGGATTTGAGGAGTCGATGTTGCATGTGAGCTCACGGACGAGATATTCTATCCATCCAGGTGCCACACAGATGTACCATGACCTACATGAAATCTACTGGTGGAATGGCATGAAGAGGGATAAGTTGCAGAATTTGTACCCAAAGTTCCCGACTTCATCAAGCTGTCACGACCCGAGAGGGACCGGATCGTAGACACGAGACAAGGGAACCCGAGAGACCCCAAGTCAACCCATGGCATAAGTTAAGTATTCACTATCTCATTTATTAACCATGAAGGAAACATAAATATAACTCAATGGAAGTCTAACTTAGCATAACAACATAATAAACATCTGAGTTGAATACATATCTAAGTCTGAATAGCCTCTAATCTGACGAGCTCGGGAACAACACCCCAACTAGCTAAGAAATACTGAAACTGAAAGTATGCTCAAAATAATCGAAAGTCTAGCCTTGGAGGATGAGGACTCACTAAGAAACAAAGCGCACCCCGTTAGGCGGCTGCACTGGCCGAACTCGAGAATTCCGATCCCCGCATCATGAAACGATGCAACATAGAAGGTATGCGGTCAGTACCTTAAATGTACCGAGTATGCAAGGCAAAACCACTTTAATAATAAAATCAGCTAAATCCAGTCATAATATATATAATAAATATTGAGAGTATGTAGAAGAACACATGCATAAATTCTTGAAATCGAACTTCTATCATAACATGCTTCATGCATGCTTTGGAACATCATAGTTGACACGAATGACTCAAAGCTAGATCATAACATTTATATCAAAAGCTGAAATATGATTCAAACCTTGCTTTCCCAATATGCATGCATAAGATAATCATCATGAGTAAATTTGGATATGCAAATCTAAATCTTATAGACAATGGGAGACTCGTCACTTAACCACGATAGAGCTTAGTGGTCCCGACTATTACACTTCAAGTGGGCGTAGCCATCCAAAACCTTGCCAGGGCTAGGGACGCTACCATGATATCGATATCAAGATGAAAGGGCCAATCGGGCCGGGGACAGCCTACAAGGGAGGTCCTAAATAATTTAATAGAATAAACCTACATGGCGCGTAGTTTTGGGGCAGCATAGGGTTATCGACCTTTAGCTCCGCTCTTTTTCTAGACTCTTCTCCCAAAACATGCAATGCTCTTACATCATATAAATACAAAGCTCAACATCATCTAATGACGAAGCTCAACATGAAATCATGCATGAACTCGACATCGTATGAAATAGTCAACATTGCTCCACACAAAGCCTTTACTATGAAATCATGCATAAACTCGACATTGTATGAAACTAAGCTCAACATTGCCTATTTACAAAGTCATTATGAAATCATGCAAGCATTAGACATCATATAAATATGAAGCTCAACAATGCGCCATCTCGACAAAGCTTAGAATAGAATCGCATTAGGCTCAACATCATGAAATGAAGCTTAATGACAACATACATCTCAATTATGAATTGCTATATAGTTAATTATGACACACACTTACAAAGCTCAATAATAGTGAGACTTTACTCAAAAAATCATGTGGTAAGGCTACCTTAGAAATATCACTATCAACAATATAAGGGTCTTGCGCAAAACCTTATCATGCTTTAACTCATACAATTTATTTGAAAATATTATAATAAATGGGAGATTTCTACCCAAATGCTAATAGAGTCAATTCACGAAAATTATCATTATATCAATACTGGGCACACCAAAGCTTTCATCAAGGTATGGTCACTTTAACCTTTCTTTGAAAACATCATTGATATCAGCGGGTAGAGTGGAAAAACATGCTTTTCATCAATATCTATTTCATCACCATCACATTCTATTAGGGAACTTCCCACACATAGGCGTTTTTAGATTCACTTTTTAGAAATTTTGGTGGTAAAAGATTTAGAATCCGCCAAGCTAATAATCCCACACATCACTCAATTAATCATACCATGAGTAGAAGTGTAAGAATTATACAATTGAATGAAAACCCATACTTGATCATCATAAATTATTCACAATTTCTTGTAGGGAATAGGCATGGTGGGAAGAAAGCACTCTCACTCATAGCCTTACATACCTGGGATTGAAGAATCTTATCTCTTCCTAATTACCCAGCTGAGATTTCCCTTGAAATCCTTGAATTTTTCCTCACTTTCTCCCCTTCAAGCTCTCACCCTTGCATGCATGAAGAAAAATGGCCTAGATGGGTTCATCTCAGCTTAAAACCCTCTATTATGAGCTCAAAACGACGTAGTATAGGCCCTTAGAACTTAGGAATTACAGAAAAGCCCTTACTAAAATTGCTGAAAATAACTGTCAGGGGGTCCTAACGGACGACCTAACGACTCGTTACTACGGCTCATGATCTGTTTGATCACCCATCAAGTACACTGCCTCATCATTCAAGAAATTTCCACTAGCTTGGTAATAGCTAACCTAACGTGTCATTAGGACTGACGACGACTCGTCGGGTGCCACCTGTTAGGTTCACTGGATAAGCCTTGCTAAATTTCCCTGGGACCAACCAACGATTGGCTTGATGACTTGTGGTGACTGACCATGAGTCATTACATCCCCCGTGAGGACCTCGAGTCCTCCAACATCTCAGTTCTTCCCCAAGAGTCACTTGCCGACTCGTTTGGCCTCTTCACGAGTTGTTGGGTGACCCGTTCTGCAACTGCTGCAACATTTTTTCCAGTTTTTTCCTAATTCACTTCTGGGTCCGATTTTTGAATTCCCGAGATATAACAGAAGTGAAAGTCGAGCATCATAGATCGGGGGTGTACTCAGAGATATCAGCATTCCTACTTGGAAGTGGGAAGAAATCAATATGGACTTTGTAACTGGTTTAACCCCACACTCGTAGACAGTATCACTCCATTTGGGTTGTGGTCGACAGGTTGACTAAGGCTTCTCATTTCTTACCAGTCAAAACAACCGGTACAACAGAAGATTATGCTAAATTATACATCCGAGAGCTGGTTAGATTGCATGGAGTGCCCTTGTCCATTATATCAGATAGAGGCACCCAGTTCACCTCTCAGTTCTGGAGATCTTTTCAAAATGGACTTGGTACCCGGGTTAATCTTAACACGGCATTTCATCCTCAAACAGATGGTCAGGCGGAGCAGACTATCCAAAATCTTGAGGACATGTTGAGAGCTTGTGTTATTGACTTCAAGGGTAGTTGGGATGAGCATTTACCTCTTATTGAGTTTTCCTACAACAACAGCTATCACTCTAGCATCCAAATGGAACCATTCGAGGCTCTCTATGGGCGAAGGTTAGATCACCCATGGGTTGGTTTGAAGTCGGTGAGGCTTCGTTAGTGGGTCCAGATTCAGTCCATGAGGCTATGGAGAAAGTTCAGTTAATAAGAGGAAGGCTGAAAATGGCTCAAAGTAGCAAAAAGTCTTATGCGGATGTAAGGAGAAGAGAGCTTGAGTTCGAGATCGATGATTGGGTGTTTCTGAAGGTATCTCAAATAAAGGGAGTAATGAGATTCGAAAAGAAAGGGAAACTCAACCCCCGCTATATTGGCCCATACTGGATTGTGAGACGAGTGGGTAAAGTAGCCTATGAGTTAGAGTTACCTTCAGAGTTAGCTTCAGTCCATCCCATAGTTCACGTATCACTCTTGAAAAAGTGATTAGGAGATCCATCTCTAGTTATTCCGGTGGAAAGTGTTGGTGTGAAGGATAGCCTCAGTTATGAGGAAATTCCCGTTGCAATCTTGGATCGTCAAGTTCAAAGACTGAGGAACAAGGAAGTAGCTTCAGTAAAGGTGTTATGGAGAAATCAGCATGTCGAGGGATCTACGTGGGAAGTCGAAGCCGATATGATAGCTAAATACCCCCATTTGTTCTCTACTAGCTCAGTTTTTCAGTTTGAGGTATCAATTTTTGCCCTAAACCTCTATTCAATTTTTCATGTTTCGTTCATGTGTGCAAGTTTTTTTTATGATATGATATACATATGTGATGTCTGAATTCAGTCTAGCTATGTAATTCTTTTCGGGGGTAGTTGCTCCGCTAGTTTTAGGCATAAATGATCAGTATTTGCATATGGTGATTGTTTGATTCTGAGTTTTCTGCATGTTTCTAACGTTCGAGGATGAATGTCCCCAAGGGGGAGATATTGTTATGCCCCGGGAACCCAAGGATCAGACCTGGGAGTCAAACAAGAAAAAATCTGGAAAATATTGTAGCAGTGCAGAACGAATCGTTAGATGACTTGTGAGGAGACCCCACGAGTCATCAGGTGGCTCGTGGGAAGGTTGGACTGAGCTAAGGAGTTGAGGTCCCCACAGGCATGGGAACAACTCGTGGTCAGCCACCACGAGTCGTCAGGTCTCTCATGGGGTGAGGTTAAGGGTTACCTGGGAGGTTTGACCAGTGTACCTAACGGAGGGGACCCTACGAGTCGTGGCCAGGCCCAATGGCTCGCGAGGTGGGTCATAAGAAAGCCTATGGAAATTTTATTAAGAATGAGGCAGTGTACTTGACGGAAGGTGACCACAACTCGTGGTCTCTTGTGACGAGTCGTTTAGTAACCCGTTGTGAGCCCAGTCGACCTGGTATCTAGTGTATTTGACGGACGACCCAATGATCCGTTGTCCCTATAACGAGTCGTTAGGTCGCCCGTTAGGGTCTCCCGACAGTTATTTCTTGCGAATTAGTAAGGGCCTTCTCATAATTTCCTACGCTCCTAAGACCTAAACTATGTCGTTTTGAGGTCGGGACAGGGTCTCTTAAGGGGAAATCATCCATGATAAACCTCATTTGATACTTGTAAGAGTAAGGACGAAAGAGGAAAGGGATTCAAGTATTCTCCTTCAAGTTCTTCAAGTTTCTATCTAAGGATTTTCAAGGGAGTTAAGAATCAAGAAGTTCCAGGTATGTGGGGTTTTGAATGAGTAGTTTAGTCCCTACCCATGCCCAAATTCTCCGTAGTTCTATGTTTAAAGTTACCGATTCTTGATGAGTCATAAATCAAATGCATGTTTCCTGAAAAATCGATATGAACATGTTGTAGTATATCTAAGATCATGGGTTTGAATTATTGGGCTATTTTCACTTATTTTATTCAATATTTGATGATATAATCCCTAAAAGCACATGTGCCAAATCATGGGGTTTTAGTGAAAATCATGGTTATGGTGATTTCTCAAGCATGATATGAACTCGTGAATTTAAGCATGTTTTCAATTACTCATGT
>JACEIK010001202.1:0-23154 GCA_018107945.1 Datura stramonium
AACTAGACAGCATGGTGGCCTTGTCGGCCCGCATAGGTTCCCCTTTATAAGTATGTCTCTGGTTAGCTGAAGTTATAGTACAGGTGGCTATAGGCCCAGTTGGCCGAAGGCTGTATTTACAGCCGTTATATAGCCCGTTGATTCCAGGAATCTTAGATAGAGCCAGCCAGGCACCAGATGTGCTTAGGCTCAGTAGTTTAGCAGTCCCGGTCCTAATAGGGGACCAGGTGCCAGTCATACGCCCCTCCTACAGTAGTTTAGCAGTCCAGGTCCTAATAGGGCATCAGGTGCCAGTCATACCCCCCAAGGTGGGGCATGACACATAAGGCACCACCAGGACTTCTCACAAGTCGTACCTTTATTATAAGAATTGTAGTGAGGACCCGTGATGAGATTCTGAACTTCTCTTATCTGATTTATCTTTTTAAAAAATGGACAACTAACCTCTTTCTCTTTTGGTACAATGACTCTCAAATGCAAAGCTGATAAATCAAAGGCCCGGAGGAAGCTAAGAATAGTATCATCAGGGTTTGAATCTGATGCACCTAGTGGTTCACTTGAGGATTATAAAGTAGACACCTTAGACACCGATGGAACTAGAACTACTAGGGCAATAGCAGAGGCCCAAGCCGAAGCAACCACTACCACATCCGCTCAAGCTCCCCAGTCTGAAGAGGGAGTTATAGAGGAGCAAAAAGAGTCGGGCAATGACTCCAATGCTAAAGAAGGGTCAGGGGAGACCCAAAGTGAAGAAGAAAGTGGAAGTGATGCGTCAGATAAGGAGGCTCCGAATGAAGCACAGGAATAAGAGCAGACCTTACCCAGAGAAAATTGTACAATTCGGTGGAGAGTGCTGGGAGCCAAAGAAATATATGAGCAGGGTATCTCTCTCACCACCAAAATTAAGCCAAGGTGGAGCATACAAGAAGAGACGCCGATCCTCACAAACTCACTGAATGAAGTTGAGGAGATGAAGCGAATTTTTAGTTTTCATGGGTTCGAGTGGATGGCAAAGACTCCATCACAGTACACAGAAGACATCGTCTGGGAGTTCTATGCTATCTATTTGGCTACCATGAAGGTTAACACAAAGGAAGGGCAGAAGGTGAAGGATCAGTTACGTCTGGAGAGTGTGATGGTCCGAGGTCGCGAGGTTCATGTATCTGAGCGGACCATCGCTCAAATCTTGTACGGGCCACAGTTCTTGCCGATCAGAATGACGCCAGAGTATGATTATAGGGTGGAGGCAATGAAACATATCAGAAGTCTGAGCAGGGGCGAGCGACAGAGGCAACTACAATGGCTAGCAGAGGTGATCACTGAGAACAAGGACGAGGTCGAGTAGGTTACAGGTGGCAAGCAGGTGAAAAAGAATTCACTGAACTTCATAGAAAAAGCCTGCTGGACACTAGCGCACCATCGACTAGTACCGATAGTTAATGACAACACACTAAGTGCTGATAGGGCAGCTTTGGTGGCATGCCTCATGTCTCGTTACCCCTTTAATATTTCGAGGATCATAGCAATTGAGATATGAGACGGGGGGGTGGGGTGGAAGTTTGCACTACTATCCCATTCCTGAGCCTTGTATTCAGTTTATACAGGGAGGCGAGAGTTCAAAGGGGTGATGAGCAGTTTATTACGAGGTAGAGGATTGCAGCAGATCTAGACTTCCTATAGCCATACCAGCATCTCAGCTAGCAGGGGACGCACAGGTGAATGTCCCCACCACATAGGAGCAGAGAGAGACACTGGCTATAGATGCCGGTCACCTTGAGATAGAACCTAGCACCTCAGCTGCACCATTTCATAGCTCACAGACTTCAGCATCAACAGGGCACATCTTGGTACCATATGACTTCCTTCAGAAGATAGCCAAGCGATTGACCATGGCAGAGCACAAAATTCAGGCCATGATGGAAAATGTAAAGCCATGGGTCAAATCCGAGATAGATGCAACAACTTAGGCCATATATGCCCGCCTAGAAAGCTTTGAGAGCATATTTAACATGAGGATGGAAGAGCAGATAGATACTAGTAGTCTCCGTGCAGAGTTGGGAGCTCTTCGGAGCAAAGTAGTGGAGTTGTCATCATGACAACCAACATTTATAACAACCCCCACTCTTTTGGAGCTAGATGCCGAGCTTGATGAATATATTGATTTAGCATCATATTGGGAGCCGTCCACGGCTGCTAAGAAGTGAAAGAAGCAACCTACTGAGGAGGCCAGAGAAGAGAGTCCAAAGAAGAAGAAGAAGAGAGAGAAGAAAGAAAGCAAGCGGGCCAGAATATAGAGCATGCAGACTCATACAACACATATGACTAAGCTACATGAGAGAGTTAGAGGAGAAGGAAGCTCCACCGTGGCTCAGCCCGAGCTTGCCAGTGGCCATGACCCTTCGGGTGAGCCACATTCAGCCCCAACTACTACAGAGGCCGATCAAGCGGCCACAATCACTAAGGGGGGAACTACTCCCCCCGTTGTTACATCATTGAGTGCGTTGGTCACCACTAGCGCCACTACTACCGCGGAGGTACCACCTCCGCAAAATGAAAGGAGCTCCTAGAGATCCACAGGTATATTCTCTTCCCTACATGTTAGCTTATGCTTCGGGGATGAAGCTCACTTCTTCAAAAGGGGGAGAGGGTGTACTTGTAGCAATAGGAATTTTGGTTGTCTGAGGGCTTTTCTTGCCGTGATTCTTTTCCCTCAGGCATGCTATCTAGTAGAATTGGCATGTGTTAGGATTTTTCTTTAGTTGTGATTTTTGTTTGATTAGAAAGTAACTTAGGAATACTCAACCAATAGAAATGCACTAGTTTTGTTTTTTTTTTGAAAAATTGACCATGTTCAAATTTTTTGCTATGTATTTGTGACAACATGCATGATTTCTATAGATCTTTTATGTCATTTGGTTATTAATAGTGTTAGTCTTGTTAAGCCATGTATGAACCAGACAGATGAAGTAAAAATAGTTTATGTACCATGTGTGAGTGAGGTTTTAGTATTCATTGCAGTATGTTGTTGAGGATCTAGAACTTGCCTGGTTGGTCTATGCATAGGTTAAAGACGGTTGGTTAGGATATGATCATAGGCCATTTTTGTTTTAGCTCACTTTTAGCCTATATTGCTTTACCTAAAGTTTCATGAATTCTTTGATCCCAAGTTTGAGCCTTAATAGACCATATTTCTTTGATTCACCTATTAACCGTACCCATTTGTTTATAATGAACCTATTTTGTCCCTGGTCCTTCCTTGGATATTGTGAACCTCAACTTAAGCAAAATGCTTAAGTTGAGGGTGGCTAGAGTAGGGGTGCATAAATGGTGGGAGCGGGAGAATGAAAAAGAAAAGAAAAGAAGAAAAAAGAGAAAATATGGTGACAATGAGGTGTGGTGAGGTGAAAAAGTAATAGAGCTGAAAATCTTGAGAATCTCAAAAAAATAAAAATTCAAAAGAGCTTGAAGTTGTATGAAAAATGTGAAAAATCACCTCACCCATGCAAATATTTTTAAAATGGGGTAAAAAGGGAAGAAAGGAAGACGAAAGAGTGAAGAGTGAAATAGGTAAATAGTGTAGCCAATGTATGTAGTGCCAAGGAAGGGATAGTCACTCATAAAATCTCTCATCTTTATTATGTCCAGCCCTAAGCCTACATTACAAGCCATATCAAGTCCTATAGTGATCCTAACTTGACCATCTGACAAACCAAAGCAGAGAAAATAAGGGCAAACCTATGGTATCTGATACATAATATTTGCAAACTTCCTTGTGAGAGTGAGTGCTTCACTTGCCTAGTCCCATGTTGTGTTTGATACTATATATTTGACCGGCGACTTCATTTTTCTGAGGGTACATGGGTTATGTTTTCTTTCACCATTGGTTTGTGTGAAAAATATTGGTGATGACTTGATTGCCTGTTGATAGCTAGATGAAATGTCTTGATCCCTGTATATGATATTTTGGTGTTGCTTGTAATACATTAGCTGATGATGTAATATGAGGAAAGGTCAATAGAGTGTATATAGAAAGTGCAAAGATTTGTTTGAGTATTGCATGTAGTATCTTAAGTATATTTTCTAGCTAAGCATCATGTTTAGTTTTTCTTTTTATTTGCCTGAGGACATGCAAAAATCTTAAGTTGAGAGTGTTGATGTGTTGTGGATTTACAACACTATTGACGCTCAAAAACAAAGAAAATAGCATGTACTTAGATGTATTTATGTGGATATGAGACACTTTTCCTTTGATTTCAGGATAAATGGGTGTTGGAGCATAAATTTGCAAAAGAAAGCTAAAAGTGTGCAAAAAAGAGGCAAAAATGCAGTCCACAGTATGATCCGTAGGATGGACCTACGAGTCGTACTAATGGCCGTGATAAGAAGCATAAGGCTGAAGCTGGAAGAATGAACCTAAGAGTCTTGCCACGGATCGTACAAAGGTTGTAGAGTCGTGGTGAGGAAAGTCGAGATGAACTCCAGAAGAATTGCACAAGAGGTTGATTCTCAGTACGAGGGGATACCACGACCTATGAGAGCTTGGTACGAGTCGTACCATACCGGTCGTGGTGAACTTTAGACAAATTGCAAAGATTCAGAATCAAGCCATAGGAGCCTGGTACAAGTCATAGGAAGGAGGTACGAATCGTACCTCGTCTCAACACTTAGCCAAAAATCAGCCAACAATCCAAACCACGAGATGCTGCCACGGACCGTAGGATACTCCTACGAGTTGTAGGATGATCCGTGATGAGGTCGGCACCAGATATGGAAAATCGCCCTGTTAGCCTAGAAAAAGGATTCTTATGTCTATATAAATACGTTTTATGTTTTATTTTTTATAGAGGGAAGCGACATTAAGAAAAATTAGGTTTAGTTGGAAAACATTGTAGTAGACAATTTTACATCTTTGAAAGAAAGAATTGAGTTGGTTCAACCTTGTCATCAACCTTTTCTTGAATTCATATTTTTCTTGCTACTTGTTCTTCAAGATTTTGCGGATTAATTAAAGGAAGCATTTTTCTCAATCATATTTGTAAGTATTTGTAAGTATTGTTTTATGTATTTAATCATGAACATACTTCACAACCTTGAAACTAGCAGAGGCTAAAACCCATAGCTAGTTGTGGAACCATGGTGATTAACAAGCTAGGTTGCATGTAAAGGAGTCTAAAACCAATACTAATTACTTATATTGTATTCTCCTCATGCTTTACTTATTCTTAGTGGTGTGTCAACGTTATTAAGAAGTGCCTAAATTCTTTACTTTCTTTTGGTCGAAGAGGAGAGAGATTAGGAAAAGAGAATTACAATAGAGTCTTGATCTTAATCAGCTATTGTATTAACTTGAGCTATGGTTGCGGGATAGTTATATATGGAACTTAGTGATAACTGTTAGTTTGGAAACATCATGAGACTTGGTCAGAGTACTGAGTATAGTCATTCAATAGGGATTGGTCAATCATTTGAATGAACCTTAGTTATTAGTTCTGTAAGTAAGTATTGGTGAAGACACGAGTGTATACCTAAAGTCATATGAATCCATGGGGAACAAAAATCCTAGTTATCATTAATTATTGATTCACAACCATAATCTTGACAGCTGCTTTGTTTTTACTACCGATTATTATTAGAATCCCCCCAATTGTGAAGTAACTATCATACAGTTCACTTACTGGCCTTAGTCTAGATCTTCCATATTCTATGTGGGATCGAATTTAACCTCTTGTGGGTTCTTTATTGACAAGTTCTCTCATACTTCAGTTAGAAGTGTGGTTTGAGGTATAGTATCATAATTCCAGTAGTACATGGGTATCAAAGGTCATTCCAGATGATTTATCGGGAATCCCTCTCGAGCGGGAGATTGATTTTTGTATGACCTTCTTCTCGACACGCGGCCTATAACTATTCTCCCTATAGAATGATCAATGTTTAAAGGAGTTGAAAGTTGTGCTGAAGGACCTGTTAGAAAAAGGGTTTCCTTAGACCGAGAATGTCCCCATGGGGTGCACCAGTTCTAATTGTCCAGAAAAGATGGTTCTCTGTATTTGTATTGATCACCGAAGCAATTGAACAAACCACCATCAAGAAAAGGTATCCTTCTCTAAGATTGATGATTTATTCGAGCAACTTCGCGCAAGCCTGGGCAGCTAAAGATAGATCTCTAGGGATCTGGTATCATTAGCTCAGAGTTCGGGAGTGTGACATCCCGAAGATAGACTTTAGGACGCGGTATGGTCATTATGAGTTTGTAGTTATTTCTTTTGGACAAATGAATGCTCCTGCATCTTTTATGGACATGATGAATAGGGTGTTCAAGCCATACTTTGATATATTCGTGATTGTGGTTCATTGATGATATCTTTGATATACTCGAGTGAGGAGGAACATGCCTCTCATTTGAGGGTAGTGCTTCAGACTCAAGGATCGCCACCATATGCCAAATTTAGCAATTGTGAGTTTTGGTTGAACTTTCGTAGCATTTTTGGGCCATGGTATCAAGAAAAGGCATAACGGTGGACTCTCAGAAATAGAGGCGGTGAAGAATTGGTCTAGACCGTGAATCCTTCAGATATTTGGAGCTTCTGGGCTTAGTCGGCTATTATTTAAGATTTGCCAAAGGTTTCTATTGATCGAGAACCTTTGACCAGATTGACACAAAATAAGGTAAAATTCCAATGGTCGGAGGCTTGTGAGAAGAGCTTCTAAGAGTTGAAGACTCGACTTACCTCAACAATGGTGTTGACCCTGGCCCGTGGGTACCGGGTTCGTGAGGTCAGGATGCTTCAAGGGGTGGAGTGGGGTGCGATGGATGCAGTATGGGAAAGTCATAGCCTATTCTCCAGATAACTAAAAGTTCATGAGAGGAATTACCCCACCCATGATTTTGAATTAGCTGCGCGGGTATTCGCCTTCTTGAAGATATGGCAACATTATTTGTATGGGATCCACGTGGGATGTGTTTATGGACCATAAGATCTACAATATGGGCTTACCTCGTATGATCTCACCTTCGGCAAAAGAGGTGGTTGGAGCTACTCAAGGACTAGATATGAGTGTGTTATACCATCCGGGAAAGGCTAATATAGTAAGGGACTTATGATTCTTTGTAGACTCTCTATTAGAGAGGTGTCTCATGTGGGTGAAGGGTGCGATCTATGATGTCTATTGACTTGCAAGGTGGGAGTTAGGTTGGTTGACTCGACCGAGGGCGATGTTGTCGTTCAGAACAAATCAGAATCATCCTTGGTGACTGACGCAAAAGATAGGCAAGATGAGTACCCGATTTTATTATAGTTAAAGGAAGCCTCTCAAAATCATAAGGTAAAGGTCCTCTCCAAAAGGGGGAGATGGAGTGTTTTGGTACCAAGGTCGCCTATGTGTTCTAGATGTTGATTATTTGAGGAGCCGGATGTTGCACGAGGCTCATGGATCCAAATATTCTATCCATCCAGGTGCCACCAAGATGTACTGCATAACAAAATCTATTAGTGGAATGACATGAAGAAGGGTATTGTAGAATTTGTAGCTAAGTGCCCAAATTGTTAGCAAGTAAAGATCTAGCACCAGAGACGAGAGGTATACTTCGTGATATCAGTATTCATACTTGGAAGTGGGTGAAATTAATATAGACTTCATCACAGGTTTACCTCGTACTTGTTGACAATATGACTCCATTTGGGTTGTGGTAGACAGGTTGACGAAGGCTGCACATTTTCTACCCAAGACCATGAATACATGAGGATTATGCCAAATTATATATTCGGGAGCTAGTCCGATTGCATGGAGTGCCCTTATCCATTATTTCAGACAGAGGGACTCAATTTACTTCAGTTTTGGTAGTCGTTTCAAAAAGGATTCGGTACACAAATTTAGCTTAGCACAATATTTCACCCGCAAACGGATGGTCAAGCGGAGCGGACAATCCAGACTCTCGAGGACATATTGAGAGCATGCGCGATTGACTTCAAAGGTAGTTGGGATGAGCATTTGCCTCTTATCGAGTTTCTGTATACACAACATCTATCATTCCAGTATCCGGATGGCACCATTCGAGGCCTGTATGGGCGGAGGTGTAGGCCGCCCATTGGATGGTTTGAGGTTGCCGAAGGGGCAAAGTGATAGCGCCAGATTTGGTTCATGAGGCTATGGAGAAGGTTCAGTTGATAAGGGACAGGTTGAAAACTGCCCAGAGTCTTCAAAAGTCCTATGCCGATGTGAGAAGGAGAGAATTAGAATTTGGGGTCGATGACAGATGAGGAAGGTGTCTCCCCATGAAGGAGGATGAGGTCTGAAAGAAGGGGAAACTTGTCCCCTGCCATGTCAGCCCGTATTGATCATGAGACGTGTTGGCAAGGTGGCCTATGAGTTGGAGTTGCCCTTAGAATTAGCTTCTGTGCATCTTGTTTTCCATGTGTCGCTCTTGAAGAAGTGTTTGGGTGATGCAGCCTAGTTGTCCCAAGGGATGTTGTTGGTATAAAAGATAGCCTCGCTTATGAGGAGGTACTATTAGAAATACCGGACGCTGTGTTTAAAGGCTAAGGAACAAGGGAAGGTAGTTTCAATAAAGTGTTATGGAGGAATTAGCAAGTTGAAGGATTTATGTGGGAAGTCAAAGTGGAGCAGATGGCTAGGTACCCATTTATTCTCTACCGACTTGGGCCTACTGAGGTATTAGTTTTGGCCTAAAAACTCAATTTAGTTTTCATGTTCAGCTTTATGTGCCCAAAGTTTCGTTATGTATATGGATGTATGTATGATTCGTGAATTCAATTTAGCTATGTAGTTTAAATCAGAGGTAGTTATTCCACCAGTTTTCAGTTTAAATGATTAGTATTTGAATATGATAATTGCATTTCTCTACTTTTTTGTATGTATTCCAATATTCAGGGATGAATGTTCCCAAGGGAGAGATATTGTTATACCCCTAAGCCCAAAGATCGTGACTGGAGATGGAAACAGAAAATAAAACTGCACCAGGCATCAGGACGGGCCGCGAGGTGACCCATGAGAGGAGCCCATGGCTGTGATGTGACTCATATGGAGGCCTAGGGAATGAATTTGAAAATTTTAATGGGATCCCACGGACGTGACCCCGACTGTGTGGTCGCCCAACGAGTTAGGTCAGCCGGGGGTGGGTAAGTAAGAAAAGAGATGGAAGAGAGTCAAGGTACTTAACGGGAGGACCCCATGAGTCAGGTCAATCCCCACTATTCGTAAGTGAGTCGACCAAGCAGGAAATAATATATCTGAGGCCAAGACAGTATACATCATGGATGGTGACCACGAGTCGTGGTCACTCCGGAATGAGTCGTTAAGTCATCCGTGATGCTTCCAGAGACTTGAGGCACTGTACTTCATGGATCAAGCCACAAGTCCTGTTAGAGGGGATGGGTCATTAGGTCTCTCGTTGGGACTACCTGACAGCATTTTCTGTGATTTTAGTAAGGGCTATTTCATAATTCTATGATTCTAATTCCTAAACTACATCGCTTTGAGCTATGAATATTGACTTTTAGTTAAAGTTCATTTTAGGCCTTATTCATTCATGCATGCAAGGTAGAAGATTAGAGAGGGTGATCAAGCCTAGCATTCATCAATTCTCTTCTTCACCTCCTATTGGGCATCTGCAAAAGAAGTATAAGAACCAGCTACCAACAGGTATGTAGGGTTATGAATGGGCAAATCCTTTCACACCCATGTCAAATCTCTCCTAATTCATGAACGACTAATCTATGTTATGATCTTAAATGTTTTTATAATGAATTATGATTCATAGGCAATTTTTGGCAATGTTTTTAATCAAAAATCATGTTGCTAGTTTTTATAAATTGAAAGGGTCCATTGAAGAGAAGTTCATGAAGATGAGATTTATGATGAATGTATGTTGGTGATGAGATATTATGATGAAAAGCATATTTTCAAAATACCCATGTTATATTTATGTCTTTGGTATGAATTGAGTATTTTCCAAGCATGATAAGGTGTTGGGTAATGCTTACATGTTTAAGTATGATTGATGATTTCCCCAATTAAGCTTACCATATGATTTTGGAGCGAAGACACCCACTTATATTTTCATCTTGTGGTATGTTTTGAGTTAAAGCTTCTTAATATGCATAGTTTACCACATGGTTTTTGGAGCAAAGACCCAATATCATTCAGCTTGTAGTATGATTTGAGTTAAAGCTTCTTATATGCATGATTTCCGCTTTGAGATATATTTGATTTATGAGCTTCATCAATAGACGATGTTGAGCTTCGTTGAACAATGAAGTAGAGTATATGCATATTTTTGGGAGTAGTGTCTAGCACTGAGTAGGCTAAGGGTCGCATCATCCTATGCCTCGTAACTACACGCTAAAGTAGGTTTACACATTATGACTTTGGGACCTCCTTGTGAGCTATCCCCTGCCCTATTGGACCACGAGCTGATATTGATATCATGGTCTGTCCCTAGCCCTGACAAGGCTTTGGACGACTCTACCTACTTGAGTGTAGTTGGGACCACGTAGCTCATCGTGGTATGTCGGTTAAAAAAGACGTGTCTCCCATTGTTCCTCATGATCAAAGTATTCATGTCTATTACTTCAGAGACTATATATGTAAGAATGTTCTAAAGTAGGTTTGACTTAATGTTCAACTTTACTTATAAATATCATATTTCAACTTTGAGTCAATCAATTATGTAATGATATGTTATGATGATATGTTATATTATGATGAGATCATGAATTCAGAAAGAATGTATGCAAGCCCTTCTCTTAGATTCTTTATGTTTATGTTTTACGTTATGCATGTCTTTAACTGATTTTACTTACTTTAGAGATTTTATTTACCCTGCATACTCGGCACATTCCACGTACTGACCGCATACTCTGCGTTGCATTGGTTCATGATACAGATCTCGCTCTCGTGTTCACTCGTCAGAAATAACTTATCAGAGTTAGCCTTGTGTTATTAGTGAGTCATAATCTCCCGAGGACTAGACTTATTCTAATTTTCTTCTTGTATTTTCAGTTTTAGCTTGTTGAATTAGTTGGGTTCTTATCGCATCAACTCGTTACGTTTAGAGGCTTTTAAGACATATATATGTAATAAGCTTCGGATTGAGTATTCTGATGTTATGTTTGCTTAGACTTCTAAGGATTATATTGTTGGTTATTCAGTTTTATTGATTGAGTTAAATGTATGCTTGTGCCGTGTGTCGACTTGGAGTCTCTTAGGGCTCCTTGTCCCGTGTTGCGATCCAAAACTCCATTCAGGTCGTGACACATATAACAGATACATCAATAGGGATATAAAAAGGGTCCTCAACTTTATGCAAAATTACAAGCCATTTCATGAACACTATCTCTACTCAGGAATCAACTGCTTGCTCATTGATGTTTCTCACTACGCTAGCTACTTGTTCAAGCATAACAGTCTTGCTGCAACGAAAATAGTTCCGCTGCAGCAACAATCCTTAGGCAGTAGCTCAACATGCTGCTCCCTTCTTATTTCATTCATCCCATAGTTTAATAAATAAACAGTTGCATTTCACATACCTATGAATCCATCAAACAACTATAATGAACAACAATCATAATAGCTATTAAGAGTTACAAATCCTCGCCATTCTTTGCGACAACTACTCAATAATCACACATGGTGACAATGTCACACTTAGAATTACCACTATGTTCATTGTTATCAATTTGTATCATATCTAAAATAAGTTAGCACATTCTTGTAATACGTTTCATATCCACCTCATGAACATAAATGAAATCACAAACAATAAGCGAATACCACAACCAAGGGTAACATATGATAGTACACGCCTCTACTATCTCCCCTTAACACTCAATCACATGAATCATGTACACACATGCTAGTAGGTCTTATTTATGCCCAATCAGTCATGACCTATAGGGGACTCTAAAAATCCATGTACCGTGATGGTGTGGCACTGCATCCCATTCATATGCTCGTCTGAATGCTCAGTTCGGACACAAATCACTCAAATATTGTTATTCTTGCCTGGATACTCCTCGCCTGAGCCTTTCATTTTAGGATGTTAAATTCTTTTCACCCATCATTCTCATAGCATGCTAAGTGCATCACATCATATAGAAAGATACAATCTACTTCTCAAATAAGCCATCATCAATTAACCATCTTCTGATTAATGGAGTATGATCACTTTACTAACCATTCATCACAGGTAATTAACACTAGCATATATACACAATCATTTAACAAGTCCTCACCATTCAATATCAAATCATAAATACATTCCTTAAGATATATTAAAGACAATAGACTCACATATCACATAAATGTCCGAAGACCAATCATATATCAACATTGCACACTATACATGCTATTATACAGGTCTATCCCTATAAACCGTAACCTACCTTGGATCTGGAGATAATAATTCAACTACTCCGTGGGAGCCATTCCTTTCCTCAAAGCTTAGGAAGGTGTGAAATCTACACAACAAGGGTAATTCATTAATTATCATTAACCATAGGGTCTAGAAAATCAAACCTCCCCTTGGGGTAATTTCTGAGAGTAAAACCCCAATTCTTCCTCCGCCCTAGGCCTATAATTCCAGCCAGAACCCCTCGCTTCTCGACATGTAATTCTTAAGGGAAATGATCAACACAATTCAACATCACCCATATCATCCCACCATTCCCGCCCTAGTTTAACAACCTAGGGTTCTTCCTCTACAAAACTTCCACTATTAGAGGCCTACGAAGATTCTAGAATAAAACTACTCATCTTAGAGATAGAGAATCGAAATTCTTACCTTGGGTAAAGGGTTTACTACTCCAGAGAGTTTTCTCGCTCCTTATACCTCCTGAACGCATTTTGGGAAATAATGGGGTGAAAATCCCGTAATTTCCACTTAAAATCCACTTTCTGATTCTCGTCATTCGCTGCAACAGAACCGCTATAACGGTCATAGGGCCGCTACGGCGGTCCAAATGGTTACTCAATTTCCACCATGGCGGGACTGCGACCACTAGGACAGTCTCGCTGCAGTGGGAATCCCACTGCTGCAATGGTCCCTCAGACCAGTAGCTACCCAAAATCACACAGTTCTATACTTAGTTTATTCCACAACCTCTCTATACTTAGTTTATTCCACAACCTCCCTATCTCATCCTTAGCCAGATTTCTGTGTTCTATGCCTTTAACCATCCCATAACAACGTCCGGGTTGTTACATCAAATACTAATTAAAATATCATTTGTCCCTGAACAGTATATATAAAAGTAAAAAGGACATGTACCAGATTCTACGAACAACTAGGGCTACTTGACCAGCATATCTGCCTCAGTCTCCCAAGTGGCTTCTTCCACCAGATGGTTCTTCCACTGGATTTTTACTGTCGAAATCTCCTTGGACCTCAACTTCCAAACCTCTCTAGCCAATATCGCTACAGGTTCCTCCTCATATGATAGATTCTCATCCAGAAACATAGAGTCCCACTTGATAATATATGTTCTATCCCCATGTTACTTTGTTAGCATAGACACATGGAATGAATGCACTCCAAACAATCCTGGCGGCAATGCTAGCTCATAAGCCACTTCCCCTACCCGTTGGAGTATTTCAAATAGCCCAACATATCTCAGGCTGAGCTTTCCCCACTTACCAAACCTCATCATGCCCTTCATGGGGGTCACCTTGAGCAGTATTTGCTCCCTCTCCATGTACTCCATGTCCTTTGACTTTCTTGTTTGCGTATTGCTTCTGCCTACTTTGAGCAGCTACCAGACGGTCCTGAATTATCCGAACCTTTTCCAAGGACTCCTTTAACAAATCCATCCCCCAAGGCCTCACCTTAAACGTATCAAACCACCCAATTGGAGACCTACACTTTCTCCCATACAAGGCTTCAAAAGGTGCCATGCCAATGCTCGAGTGGTAGCTATTGTTATAGGCAAATTCTTCCAAGGGTAAGAACTTGTCCCAATGACTCTCAAAATATATCACACATGCCCGGAGCATGTCCTCCAACACTTGAATAGTTCGCTCTGATTTCCTATCCATCCGAGGATGGAAGGCTATGCTTAAATCAAACCTCGTACCCAACTCATCCTGCAAAGTCCTCCAAAAATGGGAAGTAAATTGAATTCCCTTGTCTGATACAATGGAAATAGGAACCCCAGGTAACCAAATAAGCTCCTTCACGATATCTTGGTAAGTCACTTGGACCGGCAAGAAATGAGCAGACTTGGTTAATCTGTCCACTATGACCCAAATTGAGTCAAACTTCCCCAAGTTCTTGGGAAGATCAACCACAAAGTCCATAGCTATCCCCTCCCATTTCCACTCAGGGATAGGCATTCGCTGAAGACCTCCTCCATGCTTTTGGTGCTCGTACTTTACCTATTGACAATTTATACACTAAGACACATAGTCAACAATGTCTCGCTTCATCCTACCCCACCATTAATGTTGTTTTAGATCATGGTATATCTTCATGACTCCGAGGTGAATGGAGTACCTTGAGTGGTGAGCTTCTTCCAAGAGAGTTTTAATTAGCCCACCAACTAGGGGAGCACCCCCCCCCTTATTATCAAGACCTCTTCATCATCTAACACTACTTCCTTGGGATCTCCCCCTAGGGATTTATGTCTGATTTTACCTAACTTTCATCTTCAAATTATATGGTTTTGATTTTCTCTAACAACAAGAATTTAGACTCCAGGTTGGCTAGCACTCCACCAGTTTTGGTCAGTGACAATCTCACTAAGCTATTTGCAAAGGTCTGGACTTCCCTGACCATTGGCCGTTGAGTAACCTCCAAGCAAGCCAGACTGCCCATGCTCACTGTCTTCCTACTCAATGCGTCTGCCACCATATTTGCCTTTCCTGGGTGGTACAAGATGGTGATGTCGTAATCCTTAAGCAACTCCATCCGTCTTCTTTGACTCAAATTGAGGTCTTCTTGGGAGACTACATACTATAAGCTGGGATGATCCGTGAACACCTCACATCGAGCTCCATATAGATAGTGCCTCCAAATTTTCAGTGCGAACACCACCATTGCTAACTCCAGATCATGCACGGTGTAGTTCTTTTCCATGCACCTTCAGTTGTACCAATGCATACATGATAACCTGTTCTTCCTACATCAACACAACACCCAATCTAGACTGTGAGGCATCACAATACAAAACAAAATCTTTACCTTCCATGGGTAACACCAGAATCTGTGTTATAGTCAATAGAGTCTTGGGTTTCTGAAAGCTCGCTTCACATTCCTCTTACCACTGGAAGGGCATATCCTTTTGTCTCAACTTGGTCAATGCTGAAGCAATGGAGGCGAATCCCTTTACGAACCGATGGTAGTAACTGGCCAACCCCACAAAACTCCAGATTTCTATCACATTAGTTGGCCTTGCCCAGTTCATGACCACCTCCACCTTATGTGGATTAACTCGGATTCCCTCCTTGGAAACCACATTCCCCAAAAAGACACTGATTCCAACCAAAACTCGCACTTGGTGAATTTGGCATACAACTGCTTCTCCTTTAGCAATCCCAGCATAATCCTTAAATGATTTTCATGCTCCTGCTTTTTCTTGGAGTACTAAGATATCATCAATAAAAAAAATAACAAAGGAATCCAGGTAGGGTTTGAAAATACCATTCATCAGGCTCATGAATGCGACCAAAGCAATAGTGAGTCCGAAGGACATGACCAGACACTCATAATGCCCATACCTAGTCTGAAATGCTATTTTGGAATATCTTTAGCCTGAATTTACAATTGGTGATAACCTGACCTCAAATCAATCTTTGAAAATACAACCGCTCCTTATAACTGGTCAAAAAAATTATCTATTTGAGGAAGAGGATACTTATTTCGAATAGTTACCTTGTTCAACTGGTGATAGTTTATGCACATCCGCATACTACCATCCTTCTTCTTCACAAATAGAATCAGGGCACCCCACAACTACACACTCGGTCTAATAAATCCTTTACTGAGCAAATCCAGCAACTGCTCGTTGAGTTCTCTCAACTCAGTAGGTGTAATTCGATATGGAGGAACAAAAATGGGCTAGGTTCCTTGTTCCAAGTCTATAAAAAAATCTATGTCATAGTCAAGCGGTATACCGAGTAAATCTGCAAGGAACACCTCTAGAACTCACAAACAACCCGGACCGACGCTACGGAAGAACCCTCTGAACTAGTGTCCCGTACATGTGCCAAATATGCTGAACAACCCTGCTCTATCAACTTACAAGCATGAACATAAGAAATAAGTTTCTTAGGAGTAGGACTACAATTCCCTTTTAACTCCAACGTAGATGATCCTAGACCCGATATAGTGACAATTTTAACATAGCAATCCAGAATGGCGTAGTAATGGGACAATCAACTCATTCTCAAGATTATATAAAAATCAACAATGTCTAAGATCACTAGGTCCACCAGAGTGTCAAATCCCATGAATTCAATAATGCAGTCACGAACAACCCAATCTACTAACATATAATCCCCAACAGGAATAGACAAACGGATATGAGATTATTAAGAACATCACACACGAGGTCACGACCCAAAGCAAAATAAGTAGATGCATAAGAAAATGTAGAGTCCGGGTCAAACAATGCAATAGCCATTCTATCAGCCACAAAGATCATACCTATGATATGGTGTCGGAAGCGTCTGCCTCCGGTCTACCAGAAAAAGCATAAAAATAAGCCTGAGAACTGCACCGGTTGGGCTGTGCCACCCCTTTACCTGCCTGGGTGCCACCCCTACCTACTTAAGCACGTCCCCTACCCTGCTGAACCCCGCTGAACATCACCTCCTAATAGGTGGCTGACCACCTCGTCCCCAGCTATGGATGATCTTGACTGAATGCACTACCTCCCCTCCCAATTGAGATCGGAGCTCAAGGAGCTGGGTGAGGAATAATCTGCCCGCCCTGTTCAAACCTGGGGCACCATTTGTAGATGTGGCCATACTCACCACACTCATGACAGATCTTCTCAATAATCGTCTCTGAGCTAAAACATAAGAAATAGGATGAGCCCTAAAATCAGAACGAATCATTTGAGTACCCCTAACTACACCTGACAGTTTGGAGCTTTTCGTGGTGGAACTCCGATTGACACTTGTATGGTAGAATGAATAGGGTGCCCAGAGAAACCCTGTGGTGCTGGAGCCTTCACCTAAGAACCACTAGAAGAGCCAACTCTCCGAGCCTTCTTCTCGATATTTCTAGCATAACCCTCCCCCCTCACCCCTCCAACCAACTTCACGTACTTTACCACCTCCTGAAAAGTCTTACCCAAAGAGACCATATGTAGAGCTGGTACTTGGAGACCCATATTCAGGCCTTTAAAAAACCTCCTGAGCTTCTCCTCCTCGATGGGAAATAAGGATAGAGCATATTTGGACAAAGAGTGAAATTGGCCTCGTATGTAGCAATAGATGAGCTCACCTGCTCAATGGTGATGAACTCATCCCGTCTCCTATCCCTTAGAGTGCGCGGAATATATTTCTCTAGAAATATGGAGTAGAATTGGGTCGACATCAACGGTGGTTGATAATGCTCAAACTCATACTTCCTGACAAAGTATGAAGTAGTCGTTGTCAATAAAGAAGCCAACTAAGAGGTTGGGGTCGAACCTGTAGGGAATAGGGTAAGATCTAGATTAATGCCGCCACTTAAATTATTGGTAAGTTATCTCCAAATTGGGGGTTTCAAAGAAAAATAATATTAAACAAAGATTATAATTCTGGTTGATATAAAGATTTGAAAATAACTAGGGTATTTGTTCCCCACGGGTTCATAACTACTTCGTATGTACGCATGTGATTAATCCCAATGCTTACTTGTAGAACCAATAACTAGGGTTCATCCAAACGACTGGTTCGTCCCAGTTGGATGAATTTACTCAATCACCAGTTCAGGTCTCATGAGCAATTTCAAACTAACCGTTATCAATATGTTTCAAATTTAACTATTTTGCGACCATAGCTCAAGTTAATGCAATGATCGTCAATACCAAGGCTTTGTTGTAATTCACTTTTCCTAATCTCTACTTCTCTAGGTTCAAGCAAGTAAAGAATTCAGGAAAGCCCTAACGCTGTACACCATTAAGAAACATTTAATGATGAAGAGAATACAATACAAGTGTTCAACATTAGTTTTGAATCACTTTTGTGTAACCCTATTTCGTTAATCCGCCATAGTTCCCACAAATCCTAGTTGTGGATTTTTTAGCCTTTCATGATTTTAAGATTACCATTTTGTATTCATAGACAAACACGTAATAAAATACTTACAACAACGAATGGAAGAAAAGAAAATTTAAATATCAAAGAAAAATCTCAAGAACAACGTAGAAATTCAAGAACTTGATCCGAAAATTTCACCTCAAAACTTGATAAAAATTGACAAAAATTATTCTTCACAAATCTCCTACTTCGGTTCTGTCCTTCTCTCACTAAAACAAAACATAAAATCTATTTATATAGACATTAGAAACCTTTTTCTAAGCTAACAGAGAATTTTCCATATTTGGTGCCAACTGTGTCACGACTGGACCTATGACCCGTAGCAGGATTATACGGATCGTACTTTTTTCTCATAAGTCCTCGGCTGCTGCAGATTTGGCTAAGTGTTGGAAGGATGGTTGGACTCGTACCTATATCCTACGAGTTGTACAATGCTTCCATGGTTTGGCCCTGAGAACTCTAACATCTTCTGAAATTCTCCATAAGTTTTGTGGTATGACTTATACCTTCTTCCTACAACTCATACTATCTGTTGTGTCTGAAGTTCTGCCAAATATTGAAAAATCTTCTAAAGTTCACCACGACTCATGCTACCTTTGTGCAATTTTCTCAAAACAATTCCACGACTCTAGTTACAGCTCATACCATCTTGGTACGGCTCATACTGAGAGTCATTGTTGCCTTCCTTTTACTTTAGCCTTTTGAATTTCATCATGGTTCTGAATACGACTCATACAAATAAGGTACGACTCATACTGAGACTTGTACTTTGGCTGATTTTCTACATTTTAAGGCTTCTTTTGCACATCTTTTCTCCAACACTTATTTTCCCTGAAATCAAAATAAAAGTTCCTTATATCTGTATAAACATACCTAAGTCCATGCTATTTTCTTAGTTTTAAGCGTCAAAAGTGCTGTAAACTCAAAGCACATCAGTGGTGACCTTGCTGGTCCATACTCCATGAAAGCCCTCCACCAGAGCTTTGCATTACCCATAAGCTGGAAGGTGATGAACTATACACCGTACTTTTCCATTGCTCCCATTTTATGGAGCCTCTCGTGACAATCTATGATGAATTCATAGGCATCTTTTGCCTTTGTTCCTTAGAAGGTGGGAGGCTTCATCTTGGTGAACCTCCAAAATAAGTTGTGCTCTTCCCTATCATCACCTGTCCTTCCATCGGTCTCGGAAACAAAACTGCCTCTGATATGTCATCAATCCATAGGGCCATAGAAGCTACATGCTTAATTCCTGACTTCTATTCCACTGGAGTTGCTGGCACTGCCCCGTGCCCACAAGGACGCTCAGAAGGTTGAGGACCTGAGTTAGGACCTCTGAGGATGCTGGCGCGGCAGGAGCTTCTCCCTGCATTGGGACCTCAACCTCAACTGCCACACGCTCCTGAACTACTAGTGGCATGGGATATGTAGACCTCTCCCTGTCTAGAATAGAAGCACGGGCCCCTCCTCTAGCTGCAACGGGTATCCGACCACGACCTCTGCCACTACCTCTACCGTGAATTGGGGCCGCCACTACTAGCTCAAGAGCTGCATTTCTATTACCATTTGCACGTGTTCTCACCATCTGAGAAGGAAATAAGAAAAGTTGTTAGATAACAATTTGGATCACTAGATACCAACTGGAATCAAGTAATCAGATGAAAGGAAAGAAGGAGAGAGTTTTCCTAAATTCCTGCAGCCTCTCGAAGATAAGTTACTGACGTCTCCACAGAGATCTGTGAGACTCTACTAGACCCATCTTAGTGCAATGAGATCAACGTACCTAGGACTCTCATACCAACTTTGTCACGACCCAAATGGTCGTCATGGCATCCACACTAACCCTCTAGTGGGCGAACCAGTGAATCTCGATACTACCCCTATAATCAAAACATTCATGAAAAAGAAATCAACTATTATGAAAAAAATAATTCCATATGATTACACCATGTGTACCAAAACCAAATAAACAATTTCTCAAAATATGATTGTCATTGCACCAGACGTCTATTTTACAAGGTAAGAAACTAAAACTAAAAATGAAATAAAGTGTTTGAATGTATGAAAGAAGGACATCTACAAGGAAGGATTGATTTGTGTCCTCATCTTCTCAGCTTCTCGATCCACAAAAGCTGTTGGTTCACAGGTGAGGGCGAAAAGAACTGTCGGGTTCGAACTCTACACTCAGAAAAGAATGCAAGATAAGTGCAACAATAGAGATATAAAATGGGTCCTCAACTTTAAGAAGAATTACAAGCCATTTCATGAACACTAGCTCTACTCAGGAATTAGCCAGCTTGCTCAATCCATTAAGCCACTCGTTGTAGTGGTCAATTATCCGCCGCATCTGTCTCGCTGCAGCAGAAATGGTTCTACTACAGTGGCATTGCTTAGACAATAGTTCAACATGCTTCTCCCTTCTCAGTTCATTTATCCCACAGTTCAATAAATCAACAGCAAAATATTTCACATACTCTATGAATCCATCAAACGACCATAATGAACAACAATCACAATAGCTATTAAGAGTTACAAATCCTCAGTTATTTTCTACCACAACTACTCAATAACTACACATGGTGACAAAGTCACACTTAGCATTAACACCATGTTCATTTTTATCAATTTGCATCATATCCACAATAAGTTAGCACATTCTCATAATACGTTTCACATCCACTTCATGAACATAAATGAAATCACAAACAATAAGTGAATAACACAACCAAGGGTAACATGACGGGCACACGCCTCCGCCATCTCCCCTTAATACTCAACCACACGAATCATGTACACACATGCTAGTGAGTCTTATTTATGCCCATCAGTCATGACCTATAGGGGACTCTAGAAGTCCATGTACTATGTTAGCGTGGCACCTGCTCCTACTCATATGCTCATTCGGATAATCCCCTAAAACACGAGCCACTCAAATATTATTATTCACTCGCCTGGGTACCCCCCTCGAGCTCGAGCCTCTCATTTTAGGATGTTAAAATCTTTTCATTCACCATTCTCATAAAGCACACCAAGTGCATCATTGCATCATATAGAAAGTTATAATCTACTTCTTAAATAAGCCATCATTAATTAACCATCCTCTCATTAACGGAGTATGGTTACTTTACTAACTATTCATTAGGTAATTACATTAGCATATATATTCAATCATTTAACAAGTCCTCACAATTCAATATCACATGTTAGTCACATTCTTAAGATAGATTAACAACAATGGACTAACATATCACATAAATAATCGAATACCAATCATATATCAACATTCTGCACATGCCATTATATAAGTCTATACCTATAAACTGTAACCTACCTCAATCCGGAGATAACAATTCAACTCCTCCACGGGATCCTTTCCTTTCCTCAAAGCTTCAAAAAGCGTAAAATCTATACAACAAGAGTAATTCATTAATTACACTTCAACCTTAGGATCTAGTAGATCAAACCCTCCCATTTGAGGTAATTTTGAGAGTAAAAACCCCAATTCTTCTGGTTCTAGGCCGATAATTTCCATGTAACCCTTGTTCCCGACATGTAATTCTAAGGGAATGATCAACATAATTCAACATCACCCAAATCATCCCACCATTCTAGCCCTAGATTAACAACCTAGGGTTATTCCTCTTCAAAACTTCACCATTAGAGGCCTATAAAGATTCTAAAATCAAAACTACTCATCTTAGAGATAGAGAATCGAAATTCTTACCTTGGGTGAAGGGTTTACTACTCTGGAGAATTTTCTCGCTCCTTCGACCTCCTGATCACGTTTTGGGAAATAATGGAGTGAAAACCCCATAATTCCCACTTAAAATCCACTTTCTAATTCTCATTGTCTACTGCATCGGTCCAAATGGCTACTCCTCATTTTCCACCACTACGAGACGCTGACCGTTACCACGGTCTCATTGTAGTGGGAACCCCATCACTGCAGTGGTCCCTTGGACCAATAGCTACCCAAAATTGCACAGTTCTATACTTAATTTATTCCAAAACCTCCCTATCTCATCCTTATCCGTATTTCTGTGTTCTATACGCTTAACCATCTGATAATGACGTCCGGGTCGTTACCATAGCAAACGTCAAAGTACTTATACTTCCTTTGGAACATGTTTTCTAATATTTTTGTTAGAAAATAATCCTTTGACTTTTAAAGAAGCTATGACTTCTTTGGAAGATCAATGTTGAAAAGAGATAATCAATAGTGAGATTGAATCCATAATGAATAACGATAAATGGGAATTGGTTGATCTTCCTCCAAGAAACTAATCTTTAGGTTGCGAATGGATTTTCAAAAGGAAAATTAAAGATGATGCCACTATTGATAAATACAAAGCAAGAATTTTAGTCAAAGGATTTAGACAAAAAAGAAGGTCTGGATTACTTTGATACATATTTGCCAATAACCAGAATTACATCCATTTGGATGCTAGTAGCGTTAGTCGCCGTATATGATCTTGAAATCCATCAAATGGGTGTGAAAACTATATTCTTGAATGGAGATTTGGAGGAAGAAATTTACATGGAAAAACTTGAAGGGTTCATAGTTCTTGAAAATGAAAAGAAGGTATGTCGGCTTGTAAAGTCACTTTGTAGACTAAAACAAGCACCAAAACAATGACATGCTAAATTTGACCAAACAATGTTGGTGAATGGATTAAGATTAATGAGTGTGATAAGTTTGTTTATATTAAGAATACTC
Organism: Datura stramonium; assembly: GCA_018107945.1. Lineage (NCBI taxonomy): Eukaryota > Viridiplantae > Streptophyta > Magnoliopsida > Solanales > Solanaceae > Datura > Datura stramonium. The sequence goes on from JACEIK010001202.1 coordinate 22,979, forward strand.
CAAATCATATAGTCATTGTTTGTTTTTATGTTGATAACATGTTGATAACGAGTAAAGATATTGTCGACATAAATTCTACTAAACGTATGTGTCACGCCCCGCCTTGGGGGGTATGATTGGCACTTGGTGCCCTAGTAGGACCTAGACTGCTGACTGGTGAGCCTAAGCACATCTGG
>JACEIK010001202.1:38304-52091 GCA_018107945.1 Datura stramonium
CTTTTATGTGTTATATTATTTTATGATATAGGCTCAGGTACTCAGCACCACAGTTAGACTCTCTCGCCGATATCCCAACAGCTTTAGTGGTATGTCCTCATCTGTCGAGGGCCGAAATTCCATTTTCAGTTGTATTTATTTTGTTTTAATTTAGACATTAGAGTTAGCTGGGGGTTTGTTCCAACAACTCATCAGTTCATTTTAGAAGGCTTTAAGACAATATTTATATATTTAGCTTAGGTTTTGAATTTCGTTCAAATTTTGTCATTTTCAGTATTACTTTATTTCTTTTGTTAGCTTTTGCTTTGTTATGATTATTTTCATCAGATCAGTCTTAGTAAAAGTATGCTTTACCAAAGTTTTCTTGGGGTCACTTGTGATCCTGAGTTCCATGTCGCGTCCAGGGTATCAAATCGGGTCATGACACATGCAATATGAGATCTGTCCACTGGCACCTCACTTTTCCACTTCTTTTCGCAACGACAAAAAGAGATGGCTGCCATTAAAGAACAAATAAAACAACTGAGACATGGACCTTTTGGACCCTAAAAAACCCAAAGCTACTTTATAAAATCCTCTTTTTTCCCCGTGTTGTCACAGACATACTCTCTACCTAAATTGTACTGCTTTGGTACTACATCCCCTTCCATTCCACATAAACCCATGTCTTTTACTCATAGATCCAAAGACGAGCCTAAATTTTGACATTGCAAAATGGGTCTGGGAAAAGAAAGATTCTCTTAAAGAACAAAAGCAGTCCAAAAGAAAGGAGGTTGGAGAAAGTTTTAAAGAGCCATATCCACAAAACTTGATGATCTCCGATCAAGTTGTTCTGAACCTCTATGTCTTAGAAGAATATAACAGCTTAGGATCCAGTACTGAATGGACAAAAAATAGTGATCCTACTGAAGAACTTGAAGAAAATTTGGAGCCGAGTGAGAATCTCTTACTAGACACCTTCGAGGAAGAAAATCTACCCATATATATGAACTGACCAAGAGAACTAATAGTTTCTAAAGTAGATGATGATCAGGACGGAATGGTAGATGATCCAATTTCGAAAAGAAGACTAGAAAAACCAACACAAAAATTGGTTGGAACTGCGTTCCGTACTTTCACTCTCAATGATGCCAAGGTTTCAAAATGGCCCCAAAGGATCCAGGATTTCTTTACCTGGATGGTGACAAAAAAATATGGTAGAATGAGAGAAGTGTCTAATCCTATCAGAATTTGCATCAAGGTTCTCCAGCATCCTTAGAGATTGGTGGAACTCACTAGGATACATGATAAAAACAGTTTCCTCATGTCACAAGACTATGCTTTCAATATCTGAATCCTACATGAAGTCTTTCATAGAAATACTGGCCAAAGGCAAGAAAAGTTGCGAAGACAATTCTTCGAGATGAAGTGTGTATCATCAGACAGAGATGTCATTGATGTCAACTCCCAGAATATGGCAAAAATATACTTTAAACTAGGTGGAGACACTAGTTTGAAGAAAGCCTTTGTCTCATCCTAGCTGAAGATGTTAGCGGGATCAACCATGGCGATTGTTGAGGAAAAGTTTCAGTTGATCACAATTCCCTAAGTCAGCTATATCAAGAAATCAATTTTCTTGGCACTGGAAGATATCTGCACAAAGAGATCTATTCTAAAAAATATCATGCATAATAATCGAGCCCTTGATAAAGCTTGCAACAAAAGTGACCTCATCACTAGGTCTAGTTGATCTGGAAAAAACCTTTTTGTAAAAACCTTTTAGCAAATTTATTTGGTCTGGATAGGAAATCTGCCAGGATATTATCTTTCCCCTTCAGGTGCTTGACTTGAAATTTGTATGGGGAGAACTATTGTGCCCATCTTAGAATTTACAGATATGGAAGTATCTTTGGATTTATCTGGATCATATTCGGGAACGCCTTTATATCCATCTCTGTTAGGAATTCAGTGTGAATTAGAAAGAAATTGAACTTTTTAATCTCATTCTTCACAACAAGAATTTCCTTGAAAATGGAATGATAGTGTTGTTCCGCATCTTTGAATCATCCACTTGCATATCAACATATCTTCCTACGACCATCATTTTCTTCTAGTAGGACTGTGCTCCAATATTCATTGTTGGCATCAGTTTGCAATATCTTCTTTCCGCCTGATGGAATATGAATAGTTTTCACTGCTTTGGACACTTGTTTTATTTTCTAGACTGCTTCATCTTGCTCCATACCCCAGAATTGGGCATTTTTCTTGAGCATCTTCGTAAGTGGAGAAATATATGTAGAGACTTCAGGGATAAAATCTCTAACATAATTCATCACACGTAGGAATTTTTGGAGCTTCTTTATGGTGAAATTGGTGTTCCAAAAATTTGAGCAGTTCTTGACAAATGTGTGGACCTGGACTGTACGCTCCATTACTAAAATGCATCCCCGAGAAATCAATCTCTTTCTACATAAGGACCATCTTTTTTCGTGGAGAGCTTGACTCTGTTTGTCCTTTCTATATCATGAAAATGACGAAGTAAGGTGAGGTGTTCCTCCAAAGTATCACTGAATAGTAGTATATCATCGATGTGCACTAGTGAGATATGGATGATAGGCTGAAAGATTTTAATCATGACATTTTGGAACAGAGATGGTGCAGGTTTCAGCCTAGATGGCATAACTGTTCATTGGAGGTGTTGGTCAGGAATGTAAAATCCTATCCTTGGTCTTTCCTCAGGATGCACCCCCAATTTCCAAAATCTAGATTTAAGGTCAAACTTGGAAAAATATCTAGCTTTGCTAAGTGTGAAAACAAGGTGAGTCTATTTGAATAGGGAATTTATCATCTTGGAGGAAATTTTTAGGAGGTTGGTAGTTTATGACTATTCTGAGTTTATCTATTGTCTGCTCGGCTCTTTTGTTGACTTAAAAAGCTTCACATGGCCATTGAAAGTTGGATGGCTCGATTAGTCCAAACTCCATGAGTTCTGCACACTCCTTTTTTGCAAGCTGAAGGTGTTCTGAATTCATGCCAGAGTGGCTTGCTTTGGTTGGGTTGATGTTTTCATTCTTCTTGAATGGGAGTTTGATAAAAAACTTTTCATTCAGCCATAAAGGATTTCTGCACTTTTTCATAAACTCCTTGTGGCATTCTGCACATAAATGCTCCACCAGTTGTTGTTCGATCTCCTAGATCTTCTCATCCTCAGTGATCTAGAATATGCATGACACTTCTAAGTATAGCCTGAATTTATTCCATAAGCTCCGATGTGGAGTCGATCCTTGAGTTATCTGTAGATGTCGAACCCAATTATGAGATCTTTTCCTGGGATATCTAATCCGAACAGATTGGTTCTGAACTTTAACCCTGAGAAGAACTTAATTATTATTGGATGCTTTGTGATTACCGTGGTTTTAAGGATTCCATTTGATGCAGTGTTGAAGTCCTTGAAATGGGGAACCCATTGATCATCAGGAAAACGACTGGATTCATCAGTGATGATACTGCTCCAGTATCCATTAAGGTAATAACTTGAATCGTCTTATCCCATTTGGATGGATAAACATTCAGTTGGACTTGAGGAATATTTATGATGTTGTTGATCTCTCCCTTAGCCCCTTAGATCTTATAATGGTCATGCCCATGTTCTTCATACACATCCATGGAGAAAAGAGTGTCCTCTGATGGTTCACCTTCTAGTGAAAGAAATGATTCAAGATCATTATCCTTGATATCAACATGCTCTTCTATCTCGACAAGAAGCTGGATAGATCTTCTAGATTGAGGATAATTCTTTGCAAAGTGTCCACTTGTTGTAGATAAAGCGTTAGTCATTTTTTTAGAACTTTCCTGGACCTTTTCTCCTAAAGTATTTTATTCGCCTGGTGAATTTGATCTTTCACTGGTATTCTTTGGCCATTTGAATTTCTTAAACCTGTTTCGCCTTCTAGGGGCATGGAAAGAGCAACTAGACCTAGTGATAAGGTCAGTTTTGCTGCAAGCTTTATCAAGGGATGGATTATTGTGCATGATCTGTTTCAAAATAGATCTATTTGTGCAGATATCTTCAAGTGCCAGGAAAATTTCTTGTCTGATATAGCCCACTTGGGGAATTGTGATTGACTGGAATGCTTTCTCAACAATTGTCATGGTTCGTCCCATTAATATTGTCACGCCCCGAGTCTATACCCTGGACGAGACACAGTACTTAGGATCACAAGTAACCCCAAGTCAACCCATGGCCTATCATAACACTGGCTATTCTGAGTAAAACATAGAGGAAACTTTAAATAATGAAATCATTTAAGAAAAATTGATATAATAGTAAGTTCATACATCTGAAAGAACAACAATACTGAACATATAAAATTATGTCTGAAAGCAATCTACTAGGTATGAGTTGCTGGGACAAGCACCCAGCTAACTCTAAAATCTAACAGAAGAAAGGAAAACTAAATAAAATAATCTTCTTTCTCGAAAGATGAGGACTCACCAAATAGGATAGCCTGAGAGTGATCGCCTAGCGAGGCCGAGACTGAGATTCTGCAGCTGTATCATAAAATGATACAACATAAAAATATGCGTCAGTACTTTGAATATATTGATTAAGTGAGATAAACCATACACAAGAAATGAAATAACTGAACTGAAAGACATGCAATGACCAATTGAAGCCACTGAGCAAAATAACTAAAATAACTGAAATGGTCTAAAAGACCCTGTCTGATGGTCAAGGACATTTTCTAAATCTAAAGTACTGATATGAACTGATTTGAAACTGGACTGAGCTGACTAGTGGGAGAGTCTATAACCAACATATAACCACATGAGCTAGATGTGGAGTCTGATGTATACATCCCATCGGTAGGACCCAATATACCTTGCCAGGGTATAGATGCATGAACTGGTTGATCACAAGAGTCTGGGGCCACGAGGCCAATGAAACTGTAACCTACGGTTGCAACGTTGTTTTGGGAACCTGGGTGCGCTGGAACCCCAGTCTGCTTGGTGCTATGTCCTACTCCCACTAGATAGTCCTAGACTGAATACTAAGCTGATAGCTCAAAACTAGGGCCCAAGACTAGTCAGGGATACATATCTAAAAGCACTCTAAGAGTCTTCTTGGATTGGATTCTGGAACTGGGTTCTAAAACTGGTCAGAGTTTCTTATCCGAAAGCGTCGTAACCGTATAAGAAACAAACTATAATCTAAAGCTGGGGTCTTGAGGCTAGTCAGAGATGCTTATCTAAAACTGTCATGACCGCCTAGTGGACCACTAAAATTGAGTTCTAAATATGATTTTGATAACTGAGAGGTACTACTGACACCTTACGAAATTCTGTAGTCAAACTGATCAGTTGACATTTCTGATTGACATTTAAGAATTCCAACACTCTTACTAAAAGTTAGCTAACAATAATTTAGTTTTCAATGCTACTAACAACATGGGAGTTCCCAACACTGATAAAATCAAGCAAAATTTCAATATTCAAAAAGTATTGCAAGATTCAAGATTTTCTACGTTCAAAAACTAGCGCTAAATTTCACTTTACAAGAACAAACATCATTTCAGTAACAAACTGGTGGAAAATATCTACAATTAACTTAAAATAATGTCCCACATGAATTATATGAAGTATGGCTAACAATTTCTTAACATTCGATAATCTATAGGGCTAGAACTGATAAAGAAATTAGGAAGGAATTTAGGGACACAAGGAAAGAACCATTCCCTTGTTGAATTCCCACATACCCGGTGAAGAAGCCCGAAGAATTTCTTTGAGAAACCGAGGAGAAAAGGATTACCCTTGTTCTTGCTATGACATGCCATGAGAAAATTTCTATGTTGTTTTTTGAGAATCTTAATGGGGATAATGAGGAAAGAAACCATTTAACCCATCTAATAATCTGAAAATATTCTTAAAATGACGTAGTTTAAGGTCTAGGAGGTAGGAAGTTACTGAAAGACCCTTCAAAAACTCGCAGGGAAAAACTGATCGACAGTCCCCATGGGGGACCTAACGGGTCGTGGCCAATGACCACAACTCGTAGTCCCAGTCGTGAGGTACACTGCCTTAAAACCCCTACTGGTCACCACGGGTCACCTAATGGGTCGTGGCATGGACCACGATTCGTGGTGATGTCACGACCCGAGTTCACACCCTGGCCATAACACGGGATAAGGAACCTCGAGAGGCTCCAAGTCGACTCATGGCATTATCACAACATACACTTAACATGGAAAAAATCTAACAACATGAACAAGCGGAAGAAATGCAAGAATCTAATATGAACGATAAAGACAATTTAACCAAACTTAGACACAATGCTGAATCTGTCTAAACATGTCTGAAAGCCTTCTATTAAACTGATGAGTTCCTAAGACAAGCCCCCAGCTAACTTCTAAAGTATAAAAACTGAAAACATAAGAAAATATGAACATAATCACATCCTTAGAGGATGAAGACTCACCAAGAGTTGCTGAATAGGGATGAAGCGTATCTAACCACAAGGCCGAGTCTAAAAACCTGAATCTATATCATAAAATGATATAGCACAAAAGGAGTGCGGTCAGTACTTGGAATGTACCGAGCATGCCAAATAACATAACAATTAAATAAAACAAATATACGATAAGGATTTAATCAAATACATCAACATAACCGCTTCATCATGCTATTCATATGTTTTATGATTCACATACACAAATACATACATGGAACTTCTTTTTGAATCTGATTTGTATAACATCATAGAACCCATGCATAAGGGTCAAATTATGAACATATAATAAGCTCCAAATATGAAATTAGGAGCATATACTATACTAAATCATTACTAATAACTGAGACTGATCATCATCTTATTAAGCCATTATAATCTGAAAGCTGGGTCATGCAAGACTAAATCATACTAATATCTTCATTAAGGGAGTCTCTCTCTACTATGGAGGATTCCGACTGTACTAGGGAGTCACTCTCTACTATGGAGGATCCCAACTTATGCTAAGGAGTCACTCTCTACTATTGAGGATCCAGGCTAATGCCAGGGAGTCACTCTCTACTATGGAGGATCCCGACTGTACTAGGGAGTCACTCCCTACTATGGAGGATCCCGACTGATGCTAGGGAATCACTCTCTACTATTGATGATCCCGACTGATGCTAGAATTTGAGAGGTACTGGTCTGACATTATATATATCTGGTCTATACTACTGTAGCTAGTCAGAAACATGAACATCCTCTGCTTTCTTCATACATTATTCATTTCTAAAGGACTGGGGGCTAACTTATACTAACAACAAGCCAAACGTTCGGGAACTATCATTCTCATGCTTTATCATCATCTCTTATCATCATGGAGCCATACTAGCATATTTTTCATAGGTCCAACATTAATGAGCCTCTTTGGTTTCACATCAAGCATACTACTTTCTCATCGCTAAATTCCATCTTCATATTAATCTGCATGTATCATAGAGACATTCATGACCCATACATTCAACTCATACTTTAACAAACATACATTGATTCATATAATCTATATTTATAGGAAGCTATGTGCTTACTCATATTTCAACATTTACAAAAAAATCATATGGGAAGTGTGCATCTTTGTTTCATAAGACCCATTTCACGAATTATTCCAATTCATGAGAAGAATGCATTAGAGAAGCGATTATCATAAATTTACTTTTTACCCAATTAATTCCATCAAGACATAGGGACATGCATATTTTACTTTCAATTATTCAAGTCCATGAACTCTAATTTAATCTCATCACATCTATCATTGACATATTCAAATTCTCATGGGTAATCAGATAATCGTCACATATTAAACATGGATGCAAGGGATTTGTGATAATTAAATGAACAATGACAAAAAAAATCTTATTTAAAACTCTAATCATTCATGAAGAATATTTCATAACTCCACACTTTCCATCACCCAACACATAATTCAAGATAACCCAATCATTTTACGTCGTACTTATCTCATAGTAACAACGGATCTTGAAATTTAAAGAGTTGTAGGAGGATTCACCATCAATTTAAAACCCTAAGTCATGCATCTTCTAGAATAGTAGAAATTGGGCATTTTAAATGAAAACATTTTGGGGCACAAGGATGGAAGAGTATCCTTGTTGAAAACCCGCATACCTGGTAGAAGAACCCTGCTCAAAATCTTCCTTGAAGCTTGATGAACACCTTGGTGAAGTTCTTAAATCTTGAGAGGAGAGGAAGAAGAAGAGCTTGAGATATATCTTGAGAGAATGAGGGTTTAGGCTTGTAGAAACCCTTAAAAACATCCCAAATAATGCACAAAATGACATAGTTTAAAAGTTAAAAGCATAGGAGTTTACAAAAATGTCCCTGAAGAAAACTTGAAATTTCCCCGAATCTGGAGTCACGACTCACATAACGAGTCGTCGTCCCTTCCAATGACTCATCATCTCGCCTGTTAAGCACACTGAAAAATTCACACAGTTTTATCATTCTTCAAACCACGACTAACGTAATGAGTTGTTACTCCACCCAACGACTCGTTAGACCTATTCGTCAAGTGCACTGGAAGACTACTTCACGACTTCAACTCTTCCTATCTAACGACGGACATGATGAGTCGTTCGTACACTTAATGACTCGTCACATCCTTCTGTCAACTACACTGACTTCTTACTTGATTCATTTCCCAACGACCAACCTAATGAATTGTTTCCAGGCAAGATGACTCATTAGGTCGTCCGTGGCCACTGGGATTGCCATCCCCTCCTTACAGTTCATCACGAGTCAAACCATGACCCGTTAGGTCTCCTAACGAGTCGTTCCCTGACTCGTTCTTAGGCAAATTTTTGCTGACTTTTCTGCTAGGCTTCTTCTAACTCTGGGTCTGATCTCTAGGACTTCTGGGGTTTTACAGGTGACTAGTCGTTAGGTGCACTGCCCCACTTCTTCCCGTCCTTAAATTTGCTCTTGACCATGGGTCATATCATGACTCTTGGTGTTGACCACGACTCGTGGTCACAACCGTGGTCACCTAAATTTCCAAAATTTTCAAATAAGTCCAGAGTCCTTACCACGAATCACTTAACGACTCGTGGTCACCTCCCACGGGTCACAGAACGACTCGTTCTGTGACCTGGTGCACATTTTCTAGTTTTCTCTAATTTAAGTCTTGGGTCTACTCTTTGAGTTTCTGGGGAATTACAATATCTCTTCCTTGGGGACATTCGTCCTCAAATGCTGGAAAACACACAGGAAAACAGAGAATGGAAATATTTATACACAAATACTGATCATGAAAGCTTAAACTAGTGGAAATGACTACCTATGAACTGGATCACAAGTGTGAACTGAATTCACTAATCATGCACATATTCATTTACACGAGAGAAACTGAAACACATGAACTAAAAGAAGTTTTGGGGAGGAAATTGATACCTTAAACTGAAACTGAGCCGGAAGGGAACAAATGGGGGTATCTAGCCATCATATCCACTTCAGCCTCCCACGTAGCTCCCTCAACCTACTGATTCCTCCACAAGACTTTGACTGAAGCTACCTCCTTGTTCCTCAATTTACGAACCTGACGGTAAAGGAACAAGATTGGGACCTCCTCGTATGAGTGACTATCTTTCACTCCTACATTATCCAATGGCACAGTTGAAGTTGGATCACCGATGCACTTCTTCAGTAGTGACACATGGAATACTGGGTGCACAGACACTAACTCTGAAGGTAATTCCAGCTCATAAGCTACCTTTCCAATTCGCCTTAGAATTCTGTAGGGTCCCACATATCTTAGGTTGAGCTTTCCCTTTTTCCCAAATCTCATCACCCCTTTTCATGAGTGAAATTTTCAGATAGACCCATTCATCCACAACAAACTCCAATTCTCTTCTCCTCATATTAGCATAAGATTTATGACAGCTCTGAGCTATTTTCAATCTTTCTCTGATGAGCTATACCTTCTGCATAGATTCATGAACCCGGCCTGGCCCGATTATAGCAGCTTCACCAATTTCAAACCACCCAATAGGAGATATTCACCTCCTACCATACAATGTATCAAACGGGGCCATCTGGATACTGGAGTGGTAGTTGTTGTTGTACGCAAACTAGATAAGAGGCAAGTGGTCATCCCAACTGCCCTTGAAATTGATCATGCACGCTCTCAACATGTCTTCTAGGGTCCGAATAGTTTGCTTAGCTTGTCCATATGTCTACGGGTGAAAAGCTGTGTTGAGCTTGACCTGGGTACCAAGTCCCTTCTGAAAGGACTTCCAAAAATGCAAGGTGAACTGAGTACCTGTTTCTGAGATGATGGATAATGGCATCCCATGAAGCCTGACCAACTCCCGAATATAAAGCCTAGCATAGTCCTTAGCTGAATCTGTAGTTTTGACTAGGAGGAAATGTGCTGACTTAGTCATCTGGTCTACTACTACCCAGATAGAATCATGTTGCCCACGAGTTCGAGGTAGACCCGTAATAAAGTCCATATTTACTTCTTCCCACTTCCACGTGGGTATGCTGATATCCTGAGTCATACCTCCCGGTCTCTAGTGCTCTACCATGACTTGCTGGCAATTCAGGAACTTAGCTACGAATTCGGCGATGTGTCTCTTCAATCCATTCCACCAGTAAATATGCCGCAAATCACGGTACATTTTTGTAGTACCAGGGTGGATGTAGTATCTCGAACTATGTGCTTCAACCAATATCTGTTGTCTCAAATCACCGATGTTCAGTACACACAATCTGCCTTGGTAACAGAGCACACCATCTCCCTCTTTGGAGAAAGCCTCAACCTCTTTCATAAGAACCGTTTCCCTAAGTTTAAGTAAGATGGATCTTTATCCTTTTGGACTTAACTTCAACAACCAAAGAGGAACCTGACCCGCTTTTCACAACTACTCTGCCCTCAGCAGTGTCAACCAACTGTATTCCCAACCGAGCTAATTTGTGGATATCCTTTGCAGCTCCTTTTTGCCTTCCTTGACATGAGCCACGTTCCCCATAGACACTCTGCTCAGGGAATCAGCCACCACATTGGCTTTGCCCGTGTGATATAGCACGCTCATGTTATAGTATTTCAAAAGCTCTAACCACCTTCTTTGATGAAGATTTAGGCCCTTCTGACTGAATATATACTGAAGGCTCTTGTGATCGGTGAAAAATCCACGTGAGCCCCGTATATATAGTGTCTCCATATCTTCAACGCAAAAACCACTACTGCCAACTCCAAGTCATGAGTTGGATAATTCTTCTCATGAACTTTGAGTTGTCTGGAGGAATAGGCTATCACCTTGCCCCGCTGCATTAGAATGCAACCGAGTCCAACTCTGGATGCGTCACAATAAACTACAAACCCATCTGATTCTTCCGATAAGGTCAACAATGGAGCGGTAGTGAGTTAAGTTTTTAACTCCTAGAAACTCTTCTCACATGCATCTGACCACTGAAATTTCACCTTCTTCTGAGTCATCCTAGTCAGAGGAGATGCTGTAGAAGAAAAGCCTTCCATAAAACGTCAGTAATAACCGGCTAGACCCAAGAAACTTCTGATTTCAGTTGGGGAGGTAGGTCTGGGCCAGTATTTCACTATTGCTATCTTTTGAGGATCCACCTGAATACCCTCGCCCGAGATCACATGACCAAGGAAAGTCACAGACTTTAACCAGAATTCACATTTTCTGAACTTGGCGAACAACTGGTAGTCTCTGAGCATCTAAAGCACTATCCTCAAGTGATTAACATGTTCTTCCTCATTCCTGGAGTATACCAGAATGTCGTCGATAAATATAATGATGAACATACCTAGATACTTCTTGAAGACTCTGTTCATCAGGTCCATGAAAGCTGCGAGGACATTAGTCAGTCCAAAGGACATAACCACAAATTTGTAGTGACCACACCAAGTTTTGAAAGCTGTTTTCGGTATGTCACATTATTTAACTCTTAGTTGATGATACCCCAACCTGAGATCTATTTTGGAGAAATAGATGGCTCCCTAAAGTTGGTCGAATGGGTTATCAATCCTGGAAAGGGGATACCTGTTCTTGGCTGTAACCTTGTTCAACTGACAGTAATCAATGCACATTCTGAGGGTACCATTTTTCTTTCGCACGAATAGTACTGGAGCATCCTAGGGAGAGATACTGGGTCTGATAAAACCTTTTTCAAGAAGGTCTTTCAGCTGCTCCTTCAACTCCTTAGCTCAGCTGGAGCCATTTTTAGAGGGATGGAGATGGGAAAATTTCTATACCAAAGTTGATTTCCCGTTCAGGAGGAACTTCGGGAAGATCTTCGTGGAACACATTAGGAAATTCGTTGACAATAGGGATTGACTGGATAGTTAGGGTCTCAGAGTTGGAATCTTTGACCCAAACTAGATGATAGATACATCGCTTAGAAATAAGCTTCTAGGCCTTAAGGTAGGAAATAATCTGACCCTTAAGCATTGTACTACTACACCTCCACTCTAACACTGACTCATTTGGAAACTGACAATTCTAGTTCTGCAATCGACTGAGGCACAATCAGAGTGTAACCAATCCATGCCAAGGATGAGGTCAAAATCAACCATGTATAATTCTATAATATTAGATGGAAGACCTTATTGAAGAATGAGACAGGGCAGTTTTTATACACCCGACTGGCTCTAACTGACTCGCCAATTGGGATGGAGACTGAAAATGATTATGAGAGGACCTCTAGACTAATATCGAACTGGAATGCTACATAGGGAGTCATGAAGGATAATGTGGCTCCTGGATCTAGTAAGGCATGTACATCTAGGTTGAAAAGACGTAATATACCCGTAACCACATCAGGTGAGCTCTCTTGATCCTAATGAGAAGACAATGCATAAAAACAATTTTGGTGCTGGAAGCCATCCGTACCTAAAGGGTTGGCCGCTGAGCTGGCCGGCCTGATGGAGCTGCTGAGGTGGTGGATTGCAATCTTCCTTGTCCTGCTGACGGGCATTCTTTAAGTCGATGACCAAGCTGTCCACAACCAAAACAACCCTCTCGACCCTGAATACACTCTCCTGGGTGGTTCTTTCCACACTTGGGGCAAGCTGGATACCGGTTGCCGGCACTGTAGCTCTAGGACTGAGAGCCAGATGCTCCACCCTTCCGATCCTGGCAGGACCGAAAGGTAGGGGAGCTAGATGAGCTGGGTGTTGGAGCTCTCTGTTGCTGCTGTGGGCGGCTACTACCGCCAGACCTCTGGTGGCCATAATATGATTGACCAATCCTTGCTCGCTTGTTCTTTCGCTCCATACCCCTCAGTTTTTCTGCCTCAATCTGCTGGGCATAAACAATAAGGCTGGAGAGGTCAATATTGTTCGCTCCCACAAATGTACGGGTCGTGCAAGTAATATAGTGGCTCTTTTTAAGAACCGGAAAGCCAAACCTACAGAGACTGGACCAATTCAGCTAACTATCTATTTCGAGTGTGATATTAAATACCAAAAATGTTGATTAGAGAAGTTTTCGAGAGGGTTTAATTTAGTCTAATTTTGGTCAACGAAATACGCTGAATTCACTCTAGGAGCAACATAGAGTTAAAACCAAATAATCATGCGATAATACGAGTTGCAATGGTTTAAGTATGAAACTATCGATTGTCGTCTCACATAATTAGAATTGCATGTTCAGGGACTTTTGAGCCTCTAAACACGAAAAACTAGCTTCGCTGCATCATTGTGAGCGAGGATGCTAATTCTAGTTCGTGGGCAATCAATTATGTTGTGGTTTACGTGAAAATGATTAGGGACTTTCGTGCACCTAAT
>JACEIK010001202.1:56947-72193 GCA_018107945.1 Datura stramonium
AAGAACTAATCATGTTGGTTAGTGTATATATTTACATTTACATAAAATCACATGAGAATGTATATAAATTAATAGATAAACAAGGCAAAACTAAGTTATATGGTATCACTTGGACATGCTATTTTGCCCACGATCAAATATCCTTAATCAGCATTGTTGTCCTGCACTCTTTGAGGATCAGGTTCAACACCCCATTAACAAACTTCAGCATGCAAGCCCTGGGCTCGACCATCACCTTTGGAGCATATTTGGACAACCTGGTGAACTCTAGAGCATATTCTTCTACTGTTCGGTTTCCCTATTTAAGATTCATGAACTCCGCTACTTTTTCCTCCCCGAGCTCTTGATGGAAGAATCTATCCAAGAAGGCTGTAGTGAACTCCTCCCATTCCATTGATCCTACTTCCACTGGCCTCCCCTTCTTCCACTGTTCGTACCAGACTTGGGATACCCCTTCCAGCTAGTAGGTAGCCAAGTCGGCACTCTCTGAGGGGCTAACACTCATAATTCGGGTGATCCTTTTAATCTCATCCACAAATCCCTGTGGGTCCTCTCCCACCTTAGTTCCGTGAAAGTCCGGAGGGTTCATCCGAGTGAATTCCAGAACTCGGGTAGCTGCTGTGGACCCATTATTGTTGACTGGAACCACCTGATGGTTCACCTGGTTGGTAACAGTTTGAGCGAGTAGCTGAATGTCTGCCTTGAACTCTGCGGTAGACACTAAGTCGTCCCGAGGGGTTGCTGGGGCTGGTGGGGCAAGTCGGTGAGTGACCATCCCGTCTTCCATTAACACGTCACGGAGGCATAATTCACTAAAATAAAACAGAGCACGAGTTAGGAGAGCATTTCTAGAATTGAACTTCAACGCACGATAAAGAGTATGAACAAAAGGGAATTTTCCTAATAACATATCATAGCCTCTCCGTCATATGTGTGGTGCGCTTCACACCATGAAAAGGACTCTACTCGATGCGGCTTTAAGACATCCAAGGATACTCTAAACCTAGGGCTCTGATACCAAGTTTGTCACGCCCCGAGTCTATACCCAAGATGAGACACGGTACTTAGGATGACAAGTAACCCCAAATCAACCCATGGCCTATCATAACACTACTATTCTGAGTAAAACATAGCGAAAGCTTTAAATAATGAAATCATTTAAGAAAAACTAATATAATAGTAAGTTCATACATCTGAAAGAACAACAATACTGAACATCTGAAATTCTGTCTGAAAACACTCTACTAAGGATGAGTTGCTGGGACAAGCCCCTAGCTAACTCTAAAATCTAACAAAAGAAAGCAAAACTAAATAAGATAATCTTCATTCTCGAAAGATGAGGACTCACCAAATAGGACAACTGAAGTCTTCTGAGAGCGATCGACTAGCAAGGCTAAGACTGAGATCCTGCAGCTGTATCATAAAATGATACAACATAAAAGTATGTGTCAGTACTTTTAATGTACTGAGTAAGTGAGAGAAACCATACACAAGAAATGAAATAACTGAACTGAAAGACATGCAATGACCAACTGAAGCCACTAAGCTAAATAACTAAAATAACTAAAACAATCTTAAAGACCCTATCTGATGGTCAAGAACATGTTCTAAATCTGAAGTACTGATCTGAACTTATCTGAGACTATATTGAGTTGATTAGTGGAAGAGTACAACCGACATATAGCCACGTGAGCTAGACGTGTAGTTCGATGTATACACCCCATCGGTAGGACCCAATATACCTTGCCATGGCATAGAGTCATGAAATGGGTGATCACAATAGTCTGGGGCCATGAGGCCAATGAAACTGTAACCTACGGTAGTAACGTAGCTCTAAGAACCTAGGTGCGCTGGAACCCCGATCCCCTCGGTGCTAAGTCCAACTTTCACTGGATAGTCCTAGACTAAATATTAAGCTGATAGCTCAAAACTGGGGCCCAAGACTAGTCAGGGATACATATCTGAAAACACCCTGAGAGTCTTATCGGACCGGATTTTGGAACTAGGTTCTATGACTGGTCAGAGTTGCTTATCTGGAAGCATCGTAATCGTTTAAAGAACAAACTATAATCCGAAGCTGGGGTCCTGAGGCTAGTTAGAGCTGCTTATTTAAAAGTGTCATGACCACCTAGTAGACCACTAAAACTGAGTTGTAAATCTGATTTTGATTATTGGGAGGTACTACTGACACCTCGGAAAAGTCTGTAGTCAAACTGATCAGCTGATATTTCTAACTGATACTTGGGAATTCCAACATTCTTACTAAAATTGAGCTGACAATAATATGATTTAGTTTCCAATGCTACTAACAACATGGGAGTTCCCAACACTAGTAAAATCAAGCAAAATTTTGATATTCAAAAATTATATCAAGATTAAGATTTTCTACATTGAAGAACTAGGGCTAGATTTCACTTCACAAGAACAAACATCATTTCAGTCACAAACTAGTGGAAAATATCTATAATTAAAATAAAATAATGTTCCACGTGAATTAGACGAAGTATGACTGACAATTTCTTAACATTTGATAATCTGTAGGGCTAGAACTGATATAGAAATTAGGAAGGAATTTGGGGACACAAGGTAAGAACTATTCCCTTGTTGAATTCCCACATACCTGGTGAAGTAGCCTGAAGAATTTCTTTGAGAAACCGAGGAGAAAAGGATTGCCCTAGTTCTTTCTCTGAAATGCTATAAGAGAACTCCTATGTTGTTTTTTGAGAGTTTGAATGGGGAGAATGAGGAAAGAAACTGTGTAACCCCTCTAATAATCTAAAAATATGCTTAAAACAACATAGTTTAGGGTCTAGGAGGTTGGAAATTACTGAAAGACCCTTAAAAACTCACAGGGAAAAACTTATGATAGTCCCCATGAGGGACCATGATTCATGGTCCCAGTCTTGAGGTACACTTCCTTAAAACCCCTATTGGTCACCACGAGTCACCTATCGGGTCATGGCATGGACCATAACTCGTGGTGACTACTCATTAGGTACACTGCCCCACTTCTTCCCGGCCTTAAATTTGCTCTTTACCACGGGGCATATCACGACTCGTGGTCACATACGTGGTCTCCTAAATTTCCAAAATTTTCAACTAAGTCCAAAGTCCCCACCACGAGTCACTTAACAAGTCGTGGTCACCTCCCACGGGTCACAAAATGACTCGATCTGTGACCTGGTCACAGATTTTCTAGTTTTCTCTAATTTAAGTCCCGAGTCTAGTCTTTGAGTTTCTAGGGCATTACAAATATCTTCGGGAAGTATGATATAAAGGCTTTTTTAAAACTAGCATCTCCACGTAGTTCAAAGTATATTTTTTCCATCTTCTGGAAGTGAACATCAATGACATCTCTGCCGAATGATACACACTTCATCTCAAAGAATTATCTTTGCATCTTTTCTTGCCTTTGGCTAGTATCTCCACAAAAGACTTCATGTATGATTCTGATGTTGACAGAAAAGTCCTGGGATGTGAGTAAAGTATTTTTATCATGTATTCCCAATGAGTTCCATCAGTCTCTAAGAATGTAAGAGAACCTTGACGTAAATTCAGGAGGGATTAGGTCGTCATCTTATTCCAAGCGATAGAGGTCCAAAACAACTTGATCGGAGATCATCAAGTTTTTTGGATCTGGCTCTTTAGAACTTTCTCCAACTTCCTTCTTTCTTTTGGACTGCTTTTGTGCTGCAAGAGAATATTTCATTTCCCAGACCCATTTGCAATATCAAATTCAAGCTCGTCATTGGATCTTTGAGAAAAAGACATGGGTTCATGTAGAATGGAAGGGAAAGTAGTGTCGAAGTGTCCACTTTAGGTTGTAAGTATGTATGCTACGACATAGGGAAAAAGGAGATGTTTTTAGGATGGCTTTGAGTTTTCTGTGGCTCAAAAGGTCCATGTCTCAGTTGTTGTATTTGTTCTTTAATGGCAGCCGTCTCTTTTTGTTGTTGTGAAAAGAAGTAGAAAAGTGAGGTGCCTGGTGGACAGATCTCACACTGCATGTTCGTCTATCAAAATTCCAGGGCTCTGATACGGCTGGCATGCTTAGTGGATGCCTGTTCCACTTTCTTCTCAATATTTTCCACCTTTCTCATCATCTTATTCTGTGTATGAGCAACATTCTTGAGGGAAATTCCAATGTTAGCTAGTACTTTGTTCTGATAGATAGCGTTCTTTGATTGCCAGTTGATTGTAGCCTCTACGTCACCTGTTAGTGGATTCTCTCCAATGAGTAGCACAACATTTTTATTTGGTACTTTAGGTGCATGACTTACACCATCTTTTTCAAAGGGTTGTTGTGAGGGGAACTCTGGAGTATGACTGGAGTTGGATGGACTCATCATGAAGATTTGAGGTTTATGAAATTTTATGGCTGGAGTGGTAGAGTTGGCCAATCTTGAGGTTTGTAGGAAACAAGAAAATCATATTTTCTCGAGCGGCTTAGGGAACCAATACATTGGTCTCCATCTTTATATCAGTTTTGAAATTTGATGCTGCCCAAATTACACCCCCAAATAAGATATAAAGCGGTCGATGTTCAAATATAGAACCCAACAAGGGTTGGGGTCGAATCTCACGAGGAATATGGCGAGGACCTCAATTAATATGTTTACTATTACTATTAGTCTACTTATCTCCTATGGGAGAAATTTGTAACAAGAAATAATTAGTATGTAGTAGTGAGTAGATTCTTGGTTAAATTGATTGTATTCAATGAGTAAGTTAACTAGGATTGTGTTCCCCATTATTTCCTAACAACAAGGGATTATCATACTAGTGATCTATCTTGGCGTTTAGCATGCATTTGGTAAGTTAACTTCACCTAAATGGTTGGTCCCCTAATTAGATGATTATCACGACACAACTTGATCCATATGCAGGTGTACACTTGACTTACCCTTACCTTAGATATTGGATTAGCTATTTTCAGACAAGGTTAAGCTATTAGATGAGGGTTGATAGCCTCAAATCTCCATTGTTAATCCTTTTTCCCATTCATTACCCCGTTGGTTCGGTGAGTAAGAATAAGGAGATCTGTAACGTTCGCGACCATTAAGAAGCAATTAAAACAAAGGGTAGAACAATACATGCATAAACCCCATTCAAGAATCACTAAGTATTTAGCCTATATTTGTTAATTCATCATGGTTCCCACAACCGTAGTTATGAGATTTAGCTAGGCATGCTTGAAGAATTATAATTAAAAATTGTAGTAGAAAGAATAATTTAAAATTACAAGAATTTCTAGAAGAAATTATACTTCTTGAATTAATTAACGATAGCCCAAAATCAATAAGAAAATGTTGTTCAATTCTTCAAAACCCATGAACAAAATTAAGAAAATTATTTCTTGAACTTAAATGTCGAACAATAACCTCCAAAATATGGTAAAAATTCATAAACTGTAAAAGAAACCTAAACAATGTATTTATAGACATAAAATATATCCTTTCCTAAGTTAAATTAGATCCTAGTTCCGGCAGGTACAATGGCTCGTTGGACGATTCAACGATCCATTATATGCTTCATTGAATGGTCTGTTATTTCATTGAAACTTGACCTTTTCTCAGATTCTGGCTCATACAATGACTCGTTGTAAGAATATACGAGCCATTGGTTTCAAGTTTCTAGGGCATGTTTTCAGAATCCTAATGTACAGACGATCAGGACGACTCACCCTAAGATAGTATGGCCTGTCTTTCCCATCCGTTGAAAGTTGCCTCTAGCAACACTTTTTATGAATCCAACCCACGACCGGAAAGTACAGTCCATTGTATGTTCATACATGTCGTGGGTTCTAACCGTTATTTAGCCTTGATTTTTCACATTTTTCTTAATCTCATCCTACGGCTGCTGGCACGGCCTGTGGTAAGAACCAAAAGTCTGTTGTAAGGCTCGTCTGTTGCCTTTGAACCCTTTTTCAGTTGTTTTCTCATTTCCAACTCCGTGGCCTGTTTTACCTGTAAAACTACCAAAATGTGTCTTATTCGGATAAATGTACCTAAGTGCATGCATATTCACTTGGGTTTAAGTGTCGAAAATGTTGTAAAACCATGGCACATCAACACCCTCAACTTAGCATGTTTGCATATTCTCAAGTAAACAAAATAAAATCAACCCATAGCGACGCTTAACTAGAAGAACCTTTGGAGATGCATAGCAGTCCAAAACTTACAAAGCATGCATGTTGTTCACACAATCAACCCCTCTCCTATAGTACTCAAGACAAAACCAGTGTAAAGACTCAATACTCCTCAATATGACATAATGAGATCAATGGACGGCATCATGTTATCACTACGCAACCAAGAATACAAAATTGACATTTCACCCAGGTAAGCTAGCAATTAGCTAACGCAATTGCATGCCCTCACCACAAAAAAGTCCCACACACATATGCAAGATCATAACAATGCTTTTGGGACTAGGTAAGAACTCACTCACTCTCACAAACAAATTCTAACTGTGCACATACAATACGATAGGCTTTCCTTTCCTCTCAATACCTTAGATTTTGGGCGGTTAAACTAGAATGACTACAGGACTTTCTAAGGCTTGTAACATAGGCTTAGGGATGGGTATGGTAGATATAGACATAGTGACTTAATCCTCCTTGTCACTATACTAACTTTGGCTCCACTTGACCTCTTTTTCATTTATGTCCCTTTTCCCCTCTTTTCTTCTTCTTTTAAAATTACGGATGTGGTTCTCTTCTTTTCACGCATTTCTTTTCTTCTTTCCATTAATATTTTTCTTTTCTTGTTCTTTATTTTTCTCTTTCATATTTCATTATGCACATTGCACCCGCCTTTCCTTATCATGCTTCAACAATCTCACCACCAATCTTTTCTTAATCACTCCTATACTAGCCACCTCAACTTAAGCAATTTGCCTGAGTTGAGGTACACAGTGTCCAAGGAGGGACCAGGGCCAGAGTAGGTTCATCATAATCAAGAAGGGAAGGTGAATTGGCTAAACAACAAAAAGGTTCATTTAAAGCTCAAAATCGGGATAAAGGGATATTTATTTTCATTCGGTAGGTCATTTAGGCTAAAGTGGTCTAATCATCAAAAATGGACTATGATGCTTTCCTAATATCCATCCTATATCTCGGTATGACTGACTAGGAAAGTTTTAGATTGACACACACAATAGAACTAAGTATATGCCTCACTCACATAAGCATTAGATTGCACAACTAGTTACCAACTACCAGGTTCATGCACAACTTAAGCATTAATTATTCTAGCGATACCTATGATGCATACAAAGAGCCACAATGGTCACAAGTACATAAAACAAAAAAATTTAGGAGGGGTATCATTTTAAACATACTAAAATCAACTCACAACATGATTTATTTGACTGCTCTTACGCCTCCTATTTTCCTTCCAGCTAACCAACAAGACACAACAAAATAAAATAACAAAAACCCTAAACATGTACGTTCTACTAGATAAAGAACACCCGAGGGAAAAGATATCCAGCAAGAAAAACCCTCGGGTTATGTTCAACAAAATCAAGTACTACCCTACCCCCATAAAAAAATCATGCGACATCCTTGACGCATATCAAAAGTAAAACATAGGAATAGGGAATATACCTGGGTGTCCTAGACGCCTGTGTTCTGGTCAGTGGGAGCTGCAATCGCAACCCCAGAATCCTCAGCTGCTAGAGTCTCAGACTCGACTCCAGCCTCGACAGCAGTGGCATCGTCCGTGGCTAGTGCACTCTCTGAAGCTATAAGAACAGGGGTAATAGGTGTGCCCCCACTTTCCTAGGGAACCACCCTCACACCAGAGCTGCCGGCACCTTTCACCCTCTCCTGTATCTCTCTCTCTTGTGCCATAGAGGTGTGTTGGACATCTCTGAGGCATCCTTTAATGCCATTTTTTCCTTCTTTTTCCTCCTTTTTTACGCATCCTTCGCTCCCTCGGCAGCCCCCTTTTTCTTTCCTTTTTCACGTGGGGCTGACTCAAGGTCAAAGAACTAAGGAATCTCCACATCCAGGTCCTCCTCAATCACTGATAGAGCTTGTGGTGGTAATATTGGAGTCTATCGAGATGAAAACTCTACCACAGAAGCTATCATTGCTGCCAGCACTCTCTTTTATCATATCCCAGTCTCGGGTCAGAACTGAATAAGGCATACCTCAAATCCATCCAATATCATATGAAACCCCTGTGTTGTATCCTCTATCTCCTTCTTGACCGTGGCTTGACTTGATTGAGAAGCATGTCAATCTTTCACTCAGCAATCGTCATCTTGTTGGCCATCCTTCTCATGTCGGCCTCAAGGATTAGCGTATATCTAGAGGGAAGTGACTATGAAGTGGCCTCAGGAGTGATGGGTGTGATGGTTTTAGAATTTCCAAATTGAGTAGCCAAAAACTCCATGGTCTGCTCAGCCTGGGCAGAGGTATTAACCTGCTCACCTCTGCCTTGAGCACTCTTAATTAATCTTGGCCCTATAACTGGATCTCGATCTCGAGCTACCAGATTCAAATCATCCTTAATCAATGTTATGTCTGCCTTCTTAATGTTAGTAATCATTTGATCAATATCTGCAAGACATGCACTCCCGACTCTATGCACAACTGATAGATGAGGCTCGAAACGGGAGAGTAGTGTTCTCCTTGACGGCCCGCTCCCAAATCACTATGGCAATGATCCGTAAAATATTCAGAAAGTAGCAAAACATGGTGCAGGCCACCAAAGCTACTCGATCCGTGCTCAAGACATTATCATTCACTGTAGGCGTGAGCCTATGTCGAAAAATGGACCACCACGACTTAGCCAAAAAGTTCAGTGAAGCCTTGTGTATTAGCTTCCTGCCTATCACCCATTCTGCTTCCTCCTTGGCCTCCGCAATAATATTTACCATCCACTGAAAGTGCATCACATCAACATGTCCTTGGTGCTCAACTTTCTGATCCCCTTCAATGCCTCCATTCGGTAGTCATACTCCATATTTGGGGTCGACACTGTATCATCACCACTCATCAAGACCTAAGTGATGGTCCTCTCAGATATATCAACTGAGATGGCTCTCACCCAGATTGAGTCTACCACGGGCTCCTTCTTAATTACACTCTTCAAAGGAGCATTTTTATTTAGGGTGCAGTAATAATTGACGTAGAACTCATGCACCATCTCCATTCTATATTTTCCCGGAGTCTCAGCCACCCAGTGCATATTGTATGCCTCAAAGAGCCTTTTGAGCTCTGGAACCTCATTCAAAGCATTGGTCCAGATTCAGAGCTCCTCCTGAATACTACGACTGGGGTTCCCTTTGTCATTAAGTGTTAGCCCGACATAATAAATATCCCGAGGAGCCCTGAGTGGTCTATCTTTTGGACCTGGCCTCTATTGAGATTGGAGGATTAGAGTCCTCCTCCTATTCGTCAAACTCTTTTGAGGCACTCTCTTTCTTACCAGACTCCATAGGTGTATTTTGATTTCACCTGACTCCTCAACCGCACTCTCATCATCCCCAGATTCCTTAGCATTATTATCTCACTCATCTATATCATTCATAAGAGGGTCTTCACTCTTAGACTTAGTCCCTTCTCCTCCCTCTTCAGACTGGGGAAATGGAGAAGTGGTTTTTGCTGCGTCTTGTGCCTAAGATTTTGCCCTAGTCGTCCCGATTGAAAAATCATTGGAGGAGTCAATGTTATAGTTCACCTCTGACCCACTAGAACTATCTGACTCTGGCTCATCCCGAAGCTTCCACTTCTTAGTAATTTCTTTCTTTGCTGCAGATTCTTGTTGCTGCTTGTTTCCTTTTTAAGACATTGTACCAACAACTTCAGCATAAGTGTGACTCATGAATGTCCCTCCATAAATAGTATTAGCCACTGCCTTTGTATTAGCATCCAGATACCTATAACAGATCTCCAACAATGTATCGTTTGGGATTCTAAGGTTGGGAACCTTCTTCAGCTTTTTGTTGAACCGCAATCAAGTATCATGGAGTGCCTCATAATTTAACTTTCTGAAGTTGTATATCTCATTCTTTAGTTTCAATGCATTGGAAGGTGGAAAGAATCTCTCCATGAAATCTCTTTTGAGTTCTCTCCATGTAGTAATAGAATCATTTGGCAACTCAGCCAACTAAAGTGTTGCCTCACTCCCCAATGAAAAGGGAAATAACCTCAGTCATATTGCATCCTAACTCACCCCCCCCCCCAGTTGTTTATATGCCTTGCAAATACCCACAAAATTCATCAAGTAAGTGTGTGCATCATCAGTAGCATGACTAGAGAATATCCCCCTCATATTGAACAACTGGATCATTGCGCTAGTAATATCAAACTTCGCCCCAACAAGAAAAGGGGGCGAAACAATAGCACTAGTTGCACCAGCCTCATCAATATCAGCACCATCATCTTCATCAAAGTACAGGTGCCTCTGCTGGTATGGACCTCTATTCCTTCTAGCTCACTCAGCGTCGGCAACTTAGCATTACTCTTCAGCAAGCCTAGCTGCCTCTTTTTCCCGTGCATGAGCCTGTTCATCAGCCAACATCTGGGTTGTTGCTTCTTCTATTGTGTCATTCCCGTGTATGTTGGTCATTTTCCTTCTATTTCTTAGAGTTTGCTCAAGTTCATAATCAATTGGAACCAAGGGCTTTCCTTGGCTCGGATACTGGGCATACAAGAACTTGTGACCTAGAAAGAAAACAAAAACAACAAAGAAAAATAAGGACCAACAGCAAAGTAAACACAATTAACTAAAGCCTAATATGTGTTTCCTGACAATAGTGCTAAAATTTAATGCCACCCAAATTACACCTCAAAATGAGATATAAAGAGGTCGATGCTCAAATATAAAATCCACCAAGGGTTCAAGTCGAATTTCACAATAAATATGGCAAGGACCTCGGTTAATGCGTTTACTATTACTATTAGTCTACTTATCTCCTATAGGAAAAATTTGTAGCAAGAAATAATTTTAAAATAGTATGTATCAGTGAGTAGATTCTTGGTTAAATTTATTGTATTCAATGAGTGAGTTGACTAGGATTGTGTTCCCCATGATTTCATAACAACAAAGTTTATTATACTAGTGGTCTATTATGGTGTTTAGCATGTAATAACTTTATCTAAATGGTTGGTCCCAAATTAGATGATTATCACCACGCAACTTAATTGGTATGCGGGTGTACACTTGACTTACTCTTACCTTAGATATCAGATTAGCTATTCTCGGACAAGGTCAAGCTATTAGATGAGGGTTGATAGTCTCAAATCTCCGCTGTTAATCCCTTTTTCCATTCATTACCCCCTTGGTCCGGTGAGAAAGAATAAGGCAATTTCTAACATTCGCGGCCGTTCAGAAGAAATTAAAACGAAGAGAAGAACAATACATGCATAAATCTCATTCAAGGATCACTAAGTATTTAGCCTATATTTGTTAATTCATCATGGTTCCCACGATCCTAGTTATAAAATTTAGTGATGCATGCTTGAAGAATTATAATTAACAATCATAGTAGAAAGCATAATTATAAACTTACAAGAATTTATAGAAGAAATCTCACTTCTTGAATTAATTAACAATAACCCAAAATCAATAATCAAAGGTTGTTTGATTCTTCAAAACCCAAGAACAAAATTAAGAAAATTGTTTCTTGAGCTTCAACGTCGAATAACAACCTCCAAAATATGATAAAAAAATTTAACTTGTAAAAGGAACCTAAACAAAGTATTTATAGACATAAACAAAATCCTTTCCTAAGTTAAACTAGATTCTAGTTTCAGCAGGTACAATGGCTCGTTGGACTATTCAACGGTTTATGTATGCTTCGTTGAATGGTTTGTTGTTTCATTGAGACTTGACCTTTTCTCGAATTCTGACTCATACAATAGCTCGTTGTAAGAACATATGAGCCGTTGATTCCCTTTGTTGATTTCAAGCTTCCTAGGCATGTTTTCAGATTCCCAATGCATGAGCGATCAGGATAACTCATCCTAAGATAGTATGACTCGTCTTTCCCATCCATTAAAAGTAGCCTCCGGTAATACTTTTTTTGAATCCAACCCATGACTGGACAGTACGGTCCGTTGTATGCTCATATAGGTTGTGGGTTCCAACCGATATTTTGCCATGAGTTTTTTCATTTTACTTAATCTCATCCTACGGCTGCCTGGAATGGCTCATGGTAAGAACCAACAGTCCATTGTAAGGCTCGTCTATTGCCTTTGAACCATTTTTTAGTTTTTTTCTCATTTTCAACTCCCGTATCCTATAACCTACAAAACTATCAAAACGTGTCATCTCCAGATAAATGTACCTAACTGCATGCATATTCACTTGGTTTTAAGCGTCGAAAGTTCCATAAAATCACGGCACATAGAATTCCTTTTCCGAGCATCTTCCCGTCTTCTTTTTATTCTTGTCTCTCTTCCCATGGAACTCGTCATATTCAATCTCATCCTCCAGACGTTCTTGGCAATTACATTTAATATCCCACAGGTAGTGCCCGGTAAAGGGACATGTGAACCACCATATATTACGACCTTCATGACTGAGCCATTTGATCCAATCATGCTCATGCATAATAGCTAAGAGGTTCCAATCGAATGCATCCCCATCATCTTCAGGTAGGGGAGTAGATGTAGGTTGGTACATCTGAAGAGAAAAGGTTGTACTCTTTAATTTTTTGAGAGGAGAGTGGTCATTAATAAAAGTATGATCGAGTATGGGGCCTTCCAGTTTTACTCCACAATTTTTCTTATAAGTATCTGTCCAGCCTTACACAAATTATCACTAAACTGTTGGACATTAAATGCATCAATATTTGCACTTAAATTATCCTTCAAATTGTGAATACCCAAGCCAAAGTCGTCAATGTCGTTTTCAAGCTCATGTCTTTATTTTGTTAAGTGTGTCATCCCAATTACAATTTCCTTAAGTAGACTCTCATATTCCTCTAATAATTTCTTGCAAGGACCTTTACAATCAAAAACATAAATATTATTATAATCATCACAATAAGGGCTCGCAAAAGGATAACAATATTTAGGACAATCTTTCCATTGACTGCCACATTATTTATAAAAGTCCCAATCATAGAATTTAGAAGAGTCACACAACTCATTCTGTAAGATCGAAAGCTTAGGATAATCTTTTCACAGGTGAGGTACTCCATAAATAAGATAAGAATAAAAATTATGAGTAACCAATACTCCACTCATCCTCATCCAATATGCCGTGTCAAAAAGACTAGAATAATAAACACACACCACACACACACACACATATATGTATATATATTTTCTAACCTACTACATGAAGACAGTAGGTTAGAATTATACTCATTTTTTAATTTCCATAAATGTCCTTATTATTTGATGTCATAACATTATGTTGTTAGGGATAATTTTGTCTTTCACCAAAATTTCATCATTAACCTAAAAATCTAAAATCAATTCTTCTTCACCACTATCTGCTCCTTCCCAATTATTCATCATTAATAGAAAACTAAAGCATAAAGATAGAAATTGATAAATCATTGAATGATATGCAGATTAAAATAACTAATAATTCGATAAATTTTGTGGGTCCTTTAAGCTTTATTTTTCTTCATTGAGTTTTTCTTAATCGAGCTACTTTTTCTGTAATGGAGAGTAAAAAAGAAATAGTCATAGAAAAGGCTTTTTATCCAATTTCAATCGCACACCCACTTCCACTCTCTGCAGGCTTTTCTTCTCCACTTCTTCGAAATATCAAAATGATATTCAAACACTCTCGAGTTCAGTTTTTCAAATTTGGTTCAAATACTTCAAAACACAAAAACAATTCACCTTTTACAATAGTTACATCAAGATCTGCTCCGAAATTAGTCATCTTACAGCTTTATATATGCTTACAATAATGTAAATAAAGGAAACAAGAAAGAGCAATGCAAATCAATTTTCATGATCTAAAATGGCTTTAATAAGAGAAATTGTTGTTTGTGTTTAATTGATCTTTCAATTTTATGTTTGTTTTTGTGGTGTTTTCACCATTGACAGAGAGAGATTGAAAAGAGGGGAAAAGAAATTTACCTTTAGATTTTTTGGTAAAAAGACAACAAAGTCTTTTTATTAATGGGTTGGTAGTTGATACTTAGTAATATACTAGTAAGGGTATTTGTGAAAATTTAAAAGTAGGTACAATGCTAACCTATTACTTTCATTTAGTAGGTTAGCAAAATCCCATATATATATAAAGAGAGAGAGAGAGAGAGATGTATAATTAAAACTTAAATAGATAAAAAGAAAAAGTTTGATCTAGACAAATAATTAATTTTTAAGTCTTCAACAACAGCGCCAAAAATTAAATGTGGCTAAACACAGATGGTCGTATAAGTAATATAGAATTTTGAGTCCATATATAATACCCACAAATACTTGCTGATTAACTATGTATGAAATTAAATTAATATTAGTTATCATTTCAAGTGATAAAACCTAAAGATATATTTATGATTAACCAAACTAAAAACTAAAAAAAATAACTAATGAATAATTAACCAAACAATGAACAGATTTTTATATAATCAATGAGTTGAAATTGATCTTAGGCTATGGATTAGCTAGCAATCATATTGAGTAATCATTTGAACTGACTCTAATTTTTCTATTGAGTTACTAGTTGCAGGTTGATATTGTTTATTGAGTATCTCTTTGATAACTCTATGATTATTCGACTTCCAATAATAGTGAAGTGCATGTATATTTATTCTATATCAAATTGAGGGGTATATTTCTCTCCTTAACAGCGAAATGATTCCCCCTCTCTATGAGATTTATGAAAACCCCCTACTTCTTCTTATTACGCTTATAATTCTCTCTTTCAAGTCCAATTAATGAACCACATATAAAATTTGTGTGATCAAACAATCAAATAATTAAGATCAATAAGAAGTAAATAACCACACAAGCCATAGCACAACAATAATTATCTTAACAAGTCAATTCAAGTTCATACAACAATAAGCATGCAACTGCCATAATCCTAGAACAAGAAGTTTAGCTCCAAATACACATGGAGGAGTTATGACAAATCATCTAATGAAAGACGTAAAAATAAATAATATAAAAAAGAAAAAGAAAAAGAAAATATCTTCAATCTCTACAGAAATTCCTAACTCTTCTTAGGTCAAAAGTTGCTCTCCTAAACATACTTAAAGACTATTTATAAATATATAAAAAATTTCAGATGAAGTAAGTACAAAATATTATAAAATAAT
>JACEIK010001202.1:122377-133020 GCA_018107945.1 Datura stramonium
ATATATATATAGCCAAAACTTTGACTTATCAAAAAATGGCCGAAAACTCGCTATTTCTCGGGAGTCCAGGAGGGAGAAATACTCACTTTAGGGCTAGGAGTATGTTGACACTAATTTGGAGCAACTCCACTTACCTTAGCTCGGTGGGACGACGGTTCGCCAGCCGAAATACACGAAACTAACTCCGAAGAAATGCTCTCTGCAGCTTTATACTTTGGTATCTGGAGTTAATTTGAGTTTGGACCGTGTTTGATGGCGTAATCGGTTTAATTTTTAAATTAAAGCTTCGTTCCTCTCTGTTCTATGTCGTTCTCTGGAAAAGAAATGAAATTAAAATGATAAAAACCAAAGTAGAGGGGTTTATATACTTGGGCCTGGACAGGGCCTCCGTGACACGCCGCCATCACGGAGGCCCTCCCTCCGTGGCACGCTGCCATCGCGGAGGGGTTCTGCCCCGACTTCTCCCGTGGTTGTTCGATGCAATGTTCATCCGGTCTTCCCCCGGGCCTTTTCCTAGCATGTATGACATTCTAAAACTCTTAACCAACATGCGAATAAGCCATCTACATGTCGAGAATTTACGGGATGTAACAGTAATAAATAGTTTTTTAGATGATTATGCCTAAAATTGATAAGATAGATATTTCATAGTACTATGTTCCCGAGACAATTTTATCTATATTTTGGCATTATTCTTGCACTATTTATCCTTTGCCTGTAACACCCCCGAAGGGCCTACGAATAGACCCAGGAGTTTAAGTCAAAAATTGCAAAACGTAGAATTTTGCACCAGTACGACTCGAGGTACGAGTCGTGGTGAGAACCTATGACTCGTGACACGAGTCGTGAGGAGACCGGGAGCCTGAGATTGTGTCATGGGTAGTCCTACAAACCATGGTGAGATGGTATGACTCGTGGTTAGGAGTCGTGGTGAATATCTCAGTGGTGCCAAAGTGAGTCATCACCGGTCATGGTACAACTCGTAGGATGAAGCAATGAGTCGTGGTGAGGAGTTGTGGTTAAGTTGTATGGTTTGGGTGGATGGTACCATAGTTGACAGTATGACCCGTAGGATGGTGGTACGAGTCGTGGGTTACCAGTCATGGCCAAATTTAGAAAGTTGGGGAAAAGGGTGAAGTGACCACGAGAGGTAACCACGAGTCATGACTTGATGATACGACTCGTGGTCGGGGCCAGAACTGCTTTTCAAGGAAATTTTAGTAGGGGAAATTTCAACTTTTCTACGCTTTTGGGCCCTAAACCACGTCGTTTTGAGGTCGAAACAGGGTCTTTAAGGGATGAAAAACTCCTGTTAAGTTCATTTTAGCAATTTCAAGTGTTAGAGAAGGGAGTAGGAAGGGTTTCAAGCCATTTTCTTCAAGTTTTCACTTAGGGTTCTTCAAGGGAGTAGGAAATCACGAAATTTTCAGGTATGTGGGGTTTTGAATGGGTAGATTAGACCCTACCCATGCCCATTTCTTCCCGTTTCCTACGATTAAGTTACCAAATTCTTGTGGGTCTTAACCTAATTGCATGATTTCCCACAAATTTACATGAAAGTGTGGTAGTATGTTTAAATTACGGATTTTGAAATATTTGGGTTGATATTGCTTGTATATTTTATATTTCATGATTTAAATCTCTAAAAGTATGGATGCCCAATCATGGAAATTTTTTTAGTGAATATCATGGTCAAGATGATTCCGAAAACATGAACAAGTTTCTCTTATATTTTTAAGCATGTCTTCAAGTTTTAATTTCCCATGTTAGGTAGAATCTTTTTCATGGGTGTGAAGCGTGCCACACTTATGACGAAGAGGCTACTGAACGTTTTAGAAAATGTTCCCTTCTTTCATGATCTATGTCATGCGGTCAAAATCTCTCCATCCTTCTAATTCGTGCGTTTCGCGATTGCATAAAATTTATGGCTCCCAGAAGGATAATCAGAAAGAGGAACAGAAATGATGAAGGCCACAGGGGTGGCAATGATGATGGGTGTTAGCAAGCCCCACCTATTCAGGAGCCCCAAGCACCCGAGTCAGCTGCCCATGCCGAGTTTCGGGCGGCTATTCAAATGCTGGAGCATGACTTGACCGCTCAAGTCAACTAGCAGGATGTTGCGCCTGTTCCCCAAAATGGAAATGCAATGGCGGCCCGGATCAGAGACTTTTTGAGGATGAACCTTCCTGAGTTCACCAGGGCAAAGATGGACGAGGATCCACACGAATTCATCGAAAGGATTTTGAAGGTCACTCAGGTCATGGGAGTGACAAGTGAGGAATGTGTTGATTTGGCCTCTTTTCAGCTGAAGGAGGTCTCTTACATTTGGTTCAAGCAATGGAGGAATAGCAGGGCAGTGGGATCAGGCCCTATCAGTTGGGATGAGTTCCACATAGCCTTTCTTGACAAGTTATTCCCTCGGGATATGAGGGAACTAAAAGCAACTGAGTTTGTCAACCTTAAGCAAGGAAAGATGACGGTGCTGGAATATTCATTTGAGTTTACTCACCTGTCAAAATATGCCCCGAAGTTAGTGATGGATCAAAGGGCGCGGGTGAGCGGGTTCGTGCAGGGAGTAGCTGAGTATCTGGACAAAGACTGCAGAATAACCATGCTTCATCAGGATATGGACTATCCACATATAGTCCTCTATGTTCAACAAATGGAAGCAGCTCATATGAGGTAGAGAGAGGCCAAGAAGGCCAGACCCACTTCAGCACCTGACTTTACCGGATGGTACTGGTGGCTTCGTTGCATATTGTGATGCTTCGAGGGTCGGACTAGGATGTGTATTGATGCAGCACAGGAAAGTGGTAGCATATGCTTCTATATAGCTGAAAACTCACGAGAAGAATTACCTGACCCATGATCTTGAGTTGGTCGCGGTGGTATTTGCTTTGAAGATATGGCGGAATTACTTGTATGGGATTCATGTAGATGTATTCACAGACCACAAGAGTTTACAGTATGTGTTCACATAGAAGGAACTAAATCTTCAACAACGAAGGTGGTAGGAGCTACTTAAGGACTACGACATGAGTGTCCTATATCACCCGGGTAAGGCCAACGTGGTAGCAGGCGCCCTTAGTAGACTTTCTATGGGAAGTGTGTCACATGTGAGTGACTGTCCCCTATGCCCTACGGGGCCTTCATGAGTGATATCACGCCTTTCATGGTTCATACCCTTGGCAAGGTATGAACGGCCTCCCGACTAGGGGTNTCATGTGAAGTATGTCGGTTATAGAAATCTCCCATTGTTCCTCATGATTTTGAATTATGCATGGTTATGTTCTTTTGGCTCAAGTTATGATTTATGAAATATTTTCCCCCCATGTTGTGACTTTGATTGGTTTATGAATATTTTTGGAAATATTGAGCCTTACGATATACTTACCGTTTCAGTTTTATGATCATGATGTCCCCACTCCTATAACTTTTATATTTTTAAGCATTGTTTTGCATACCTTACATACTCAGTACTTTCCGGGTACTGACCCATATATTTTCAAGATCTGATTCGCAGGCTCATCATCGTCCTTAGTTTGTGCTCAGTTTCGCTAAATCTCTAGTGGTGAGTCCTCATGATCCGAGGGCTTCATGTTCAGAACTTTTTTATCTTATGTTTTCAGACTATTTGGGTTAGTTGGGGTCTTGTCCCTTCAATCCGTCTTTTATGATTAGAGGCTTTCAGACTTATGTGTAGTATTTTGTTAGTGATGATTGTATTTCGGTTTGTTGTTCCCTACAAATTCATAATACGATTTTCAGTTAGTTTATGATTGATAAGTTAAGTTTTTCACTGTATATGAATGAATTAGTGTTATGCTCACGCCATGGGTTGACTTGGGGTCTCTCGGGACTTCTTGTCCCGTGTCTATGATCCGGGTATACTCTCGGGTCGTGACATTGCCATCTTTAAAAAATATAAACAATAATAAGTGTAAATATTAATTGAGAGTTGGGAGGACTAGTAGATGTAGAGATCAATGATAAAGTGGATGATGATTTTGTTTTATAGATTATCTCGACTATTATTATTTTTTGTTGTTATTACCTTTCTCAAATAATAATTTTTCTATATTATTGGTGATTTATTTGTAGAATTATTGAAAATATTACTTTTACTTATTTTTTAATAATAAAATTATAAAATCAAAAATACATGACATAGCACATCTATGAGACTTACCCGTATCTCGGGGCTTATGCCTCCCAACACACTGCATAAAACACCTCGCCTCATGCTCCCACTTTTTAATACACTGAGTATAACACATCAAGATAAGGGGATACCTGATCTTATTAAGTATCACAAGAGCCATAATATTTTCTCACATGCTTACGTTGAAGTAGCAACGTCGAACAAGCTCTATTTGGTGATGCGAAACCAATCCATGATGCAACGATTTTATACCTCTTGTCAATTTTGAACATTAAACCAAGTGTGAGTTACAAACCAAATTCTGAATTTATGTATGATAGAATTTATATGGCCTGGATCAAATTCCCATTTTCAAAAAAAGTGACAAACTAGAAATAGAAAAAAAGGGAGAAAACAGGAAAAACTCAAGAGGAAAGAAGAGAAAAGAAAAGAAAAGAAAAAATGTGCATAATTATTATCGTCTTTCTCTATGTCGTACACGAAAACACCTTGAAATGGGAAACGGCGTTTAAAGCGGGGGCACAGATAGGTAGAAGTTGAAGCAATAGCAGAAGTAGATGCAGCGCCTCCTGACACTCTCCCATAACCTACACAAATAAATACACCAATCCCATCTGTAAAAGTTTTCAATTTGATTTCTGGGTATGTGTGAAAATGACAAAATTGTGTCCATTTTGATGTCCTTTCTACAACTATTTATTGAACCCAATTTTCCCATTTAACTCTTCAGTATATCTTTTTTTTTTCTTCCAGTTTTCTTTGATTAATTCCCGATCTTTCTCCGTACCTGAAAGAGATTTGCATCTACAGATTACTTTTCTTGTTGGGTTGCTTTTTTGGGAGTGTTAGTCTATGGCTATTGCAGCTGCAGCTGTTATCGTTCCTTTGGGCGTTCTCTTCTTCATTTCGGGTCTTGTTATCAATCTTATTCAGGTAATTCTTGATTCTCGAGATTTGGGTTCATTTTATTTTTTGTTTTTGTGTCTTTTCTTTTTCTTGTTTCGATTTGATTTGTCTGGATTTGAGTGTTAGCGTCAACTTTATAAATCGGAAATATTATTCGCCTCCATTTGGACCCGTTAATGGTCTCTTTGTTTTCTCTCTTTGAATGTGATCTTTTTGATTTTTATTTTTCTGGTATCTTGATTTGTTGATGATTGCCTTTTATGATTTATACTAATGCGAAACTGATGAAGCTAATGGGTTGTGCTTAATGGTTGAATCACAGGTTACTTTCTTTGTCCTTGTACGACCAATTTCGAAGAGCACATACAGGAGGATTAATAGGATCCTTGCAGAGCTCTTATGGCTGGAACTCGTGTGGATAGTTGATTGGTGGGCAGGTGTAAAGGTAATGCACTTAGGATATGTTAATATGTATGAATTTTTTGTTTTTTTTGATATATCACAGCTTTTCAATAATTTGGAAGCAAGTATGATGCCTATAGTCACATCCCCCTCCCTCCACCAAATAAATTGGAAAGAAGTAATAAAACAATACAAAGCAGAAGAGTAGAAATGGAACAAGCTATATACTCTTGTTGATAATAATCCCACTACGACCTGTATTTGATGTCTCAAGAATAAGAAATTGCATTTTGCAAACTGAGACTTCTGTAAAGTGGGATGAGACTTGCAAGAAATGAATTGATGAGAATCCCCATGATCCTAAAATTCACTAATGAGACGGTGGTGGTTAGTTTAAATGTTTGATTCTTGCTCGAGGATAAATTTCATGACATTATCTACTGGTATTTGGTCCTGGGATATTTGGACTGTGGGTGATATCCTCATAGCTTCAAAAGAGAAATTCTCATGATCCGAAAATCACTGATAGCAATTAGCTTGCAGTTTTGTCTGCTGCATGCTGTCTTTTTAGTTGACTTATTTACTAACAAAGTACTGTATGGGTTGGTGTGCCTCATCTCATTGACTTCCTTTGTAGTTCTATTATTTACACAGCCTAAGTGATTTCAGTTTAGTTTTGTTATCCAAATGAAAGTGTAGAGAGACCAATAGGCAAAGTTTAAGAGTTCTTGGGATTGGAAACTAAGCTGGCATCGTAATTTTTCAGGACTGGTTTTCTATGTGATCTGAATGTTTTCAACTTTTTGTTTAAAAATATCAGACTTTATTGAAATATTCATGTCTCACTTTTGCAATTGCAACGAGGTTTCTTTTCTTCTTGCTTGCTCTCATTTGTTTTTCTAATTGTTTTGATTGGTCCATATGCTGATTGTATTTTTATCCTTTTATTTCTTTAAAAATGTTGAGTTGGTGTCTTGGGAAAATAGAATACTTCAACTTCAATCGAGCTAAGAGAGACATGATTGAGATATTATTTTTGACATGCTTTTGCATTGGTTTTTTTTATGCATGTCATATGAGACTCCTTTGTTCATTGATGAGGTTTGTGGTTGCAGATTAAAGTGTACGCGGACCCAAAAACATTTAATATAATGGGTAAGTTAAATTCTGTTTCCATTTTTATGCTGCAGATCTTATAGTAGTATTTTGTCAGCTCGGTTTCACGTGATTGTTATGGTTGGTAAACATTGATCTTTCCAGGTAAAGAACATGCTCTTGTCATCGCAAATCACAGAAGTGACATAGATTGGCTTGTTGGTTGGATCTTGGCTCAGGTTTGTGTTTAAAGTTGATAGTCTTATTTAGGATGTGTTAGAATGTTCTAGATTCATTGATCTGTTCAGGCTAATAGCATAAAATATTCTTCCTAATTTTGATATAATTAGGATTCCTGTTATTTAGGTAATTTCCGTTGTTTAATAACTTTTCTTATTTCATATGTATAAGCTCTCCCCATTTTAAGTAGTCTAAACTCTTATGTAAGGAACTATCTTGTATGTCTTCTACAACCAATTCAAGTTCCTTTCTATTTTGTCCTCTACTTTCACAGTCTGCACCATGTTCCTCACATACTCGGTATGTATGAGCTCAGTTACACCCTTAAGCTAAGAGATATGATATAAACTATTTGCATTTATGCATGTAATTTTGAATTTTCGGTAAACTAGCAATTTTACACGAAGTTCTATGGAATTAAGTCCATTTTGGAAGACGCAATGATACATAATACTTATTTGGTCTTTTCACATCATAACTCATAGCTATTTTCCATTTGATCTCTGCTTTATTGATTCTTGTATCTTTAAATCGCAGAGATCTGGTTGTCTTGGTAGCTCATTAGCTGTAATGAAGAAATCATCAAAACTCCTCCCAGTAAGTATTTGAAGTAAATGTAAGAAGATATTGCATCTTTTTAAGATTGCAGCTTATTTTTATCCTCGGTAGTCATTGTTTTTAGCATGTGTGAGGCTCTAAATTCCAAGATGATGTCCCAGTTACTTGTGTATCTGCATGTTAAAGATGGACAAATGAATGATAAAATAGATGTTTATTCTCCACAGTAGTATTAGTTTAACCTCGAGAGAAAGAGGCTGTTATCTTCATTTTATTTGAAAACAGTGGTAGATCCTTGACAGGAAGAAAATCATGATCATGCCTGGAATGGCTCAGTTTTTGTTAGTGAAGGCTAAAAGACCTGTTATGCCTTTTTTACTTGGACATCTTGCTTCCTCCGTCCTAAGTTATATGACATTCTATCTGGTTGGATAATTAGAAAATAAAAAGAAAAAAAGGCAGCCCGGTGCACTAAAGCTCCCGCTATGTGTGGGGTCTGGGAAAGGGCCGGACCACAAGGGTCTATTGTACGTAGCCTTACCCTGTATTTCTGCAAGAGGCTGTTTCCATGACTTGAACCCGTGACCTCTTGGTCACATGGCAACAACTTTACTAGTTACTCCAAGACTCCCCTCATGGATAATATGAAAATGTTTTGTATTATTTTACTAATGACATTATGTTATACAACTTTTATAAAGTTGCAAGAGTTCATATAACTACTTAAATTTTAAACTTTAATACAATGTTTCTTTATTGAAATATTACACTTTAATATTTTTAGCCAGTACCATTAATATGAAAATGTTTTGTATTATTTTACTAATGACATTATGTTATACAACTTTTATAAAGTTGCAAGAGTTCATATAACTAGTTAAATTTTAAACTTTAATACAATGTTTCTTTATTGAAATATTACACTTTAATATTTTTAGCCAGTACCATTAATAAATTATGTTAGTTAACATTTCAAAATATCGTATCTAGTCAAACACTTGTAATGGAACAAGCTCATATGCTTACTGTATACACCCCTACTGCTCTTAGTTTATGTCCTTGTAGTTTATTTCTAGAGTATGGTCACTAATATTTTGTGTTCTGCAGGTAATCGGTTGGTCTATGTGGTTCTCTGAGTATCTTTTCCTTGAAAGAAGCTGGGCCAAAGATGAAAGAACATTAAAGGTATAGTTAAGCCAAATCATCCAAGGATTGTTCATTGCGCATAAAGTAACTTTGGGTGTCTTAATTCTTAAAAGATGTGGCTATAATCAAGCAAGTCAAAGAGAGTTCTCTAAATGCTTTTATTTGATGTGTAATTCATATTTGAATATACTTTCTGCTTCTTTTGGCTCATTTATGAGTGTTTTTCAGTATCTGCTTTTATTATTCCAAGTTACCCAACTAATAGTGATTTTATACACTGGGGACCCAATCTGCAGTCAGGTCTTCAACGGCTAAGGGATTACCCTTTGCCGTTCTGGCTGGCACTTTTTGTTGAAGGCACCCGCTTTACACAAGCAAAGCTTTTGGCTGCTCAAGAATATGCTGCTTCAGCAGGGTTACCTGTTCCAAGGAATGTATTGATTCCTCGTACTAAGGTGGACACTTTATTTCCTTCTTTCTCCCTATAGGTCATATTTCTAGAGATAGAGTTTGCAAATTGTTTCTCTTTAATTGTCATTTCTATTAGAAACAGTCTCTCTACCTTCCAAAGTAGGTGTAAACTACCCTCCCTAGATCTCACTTGTGAGATTATGCTGGGTATGTTGTTGTTGAATTGTCATTATGATGATAGATCTGTTTTTCTGTAGTGCCTCAATCAAAGCACCTTGCGAAACATTTAATTTGTTGGGACACTCGAATTTGATTCTGTCATCCAATCTTTTCCCCAATATGTTCTTTTGCCTTTTTTTCCCCCTTGTGAGTTGGTTATTTTGATTTTTCATTAGATGTCCTACTTCACATCTATTTGAAAGATAAATTGCAGCTGAGATTGCAATACAATGGCAGTGTTATTAGTGTACGGACAATCAAGTCCCTGCTTTGCGGGGTATTTAATTTGGGTGATCAATGTTCTGTTTTTTGTTTACTCTTTTATTACGATTATATTTGGGCCAACTTACGTGCACCTTAATCAATCTACAAAGTACCTGCTACCTTCCACTAGTACAAGTACCGGGCAACTCTGTCCACTAAGGCTTCGACGGAAGGGGAGAAATTACTTAACATTTTTTGCCTCTGCTAGGAAGTGTAATCATCATCTTTTGAAGTTATTTATTCAAGAACACTGTGAAACAACCCATTCCCCTGTCGGAAGAAGCCAAGTGTGTCATGAGGAACTTAGCTTAAGAATTTGCTGGTGGCTGTAGTCTCTTCTGCAGTGTTTTGAATGTATATAAATCTTCTATATATCAAAGATGCAGTTTGAAATTCAAATAATTAAGTGTCTTGAAAAAGGCAAGAACAAAATAAAAGAGGGAAAGAGCGCCACACGTGCTTAGGAAATCCGATAACCCTGCCAATAACCTGGATCTCGAAATTATACTACTACAAGAGATGGTGGTTAACTTCTTTTACTTTTAAATAATTAAGAAATGAACTAGGAAATCAGGTTTTCCAACTTCGAAATTATAGCAATCTAAATACATTGTAGATGTTTTTGACAACATCTCCTTGTTGCTATGTTAATAATGCGCTTACCATTTCTGAAAAAAATTATAGAAGAAAGGAAATCATAGCAACCTACATAAGTAGGCTGACTCTTTCAGATTCACACTATTGTATATGTCAAGGTTGCCTCTGATGCAATACCCCGATTAAGGCATGTCAAACAGATTTTTCTGAAGTTTATAATGGATTCTATTCCACGTAACTCGATTCTTTCGCTGCGTTGCTATCTCTTTAGTGTTTATCCTGAAGTATTGTCTTTGTGTTTTGTTGATTTCAGGGTTTTGTTACTGCAGTAAGTCATATGCGCTCATTTGTTCCAGCTATCTATGATGCAACAATATGCATCCCCAAAAGTTCACCTGCACCTACAATGCTGAGACTCTTCAAGGGGCAGCCTTCTGTGGTAAATAAAACTATCCATTAAGTTGGAACTCTGGTATTATGTTTAAGTATTTGCTAGTCATTTTTGGCTTCAGAACACTGAAAAAAAAATGTCTGGGCAACTTCCATTTGTCAAGTGGAAGGTGCATTGGGTAGCATTTCCCTGGAATCTTGGTCTTGTCGTGAGTTTTTCCCACAAGGCACATAATGGAGCAATGAACTACAT
>JACEIK010001202.1:138075-151533 GCA_018107945.1 Datura stramonium
TAGAGAGAATATTGTAGAGAGAAGTTTTAGAGAGATAGAGAGTAGAGTACAATTTCCTTCTTCTTCTTCAACTTCATTGGAAAAGAACTTAGTTGCAAAATTTAAAGCTTAATTTGGTACTTAATATGCTGATTTTGAGAAATTTTCTGTGGGTATAATTTCTCTCTCTTCATTCATAAGCAACCAAATTATTAGCTAGGTTTGTGTGCATGATGGGTGTTTAAACTTGATTGGATATTGATGATTTGTTCTTAAATTCAATTAATATGCATGGATCTATTGTTCCTTTTAAGTTTTAATTAAAAAAATTAACGGTTGTAAACATTGAATTTATATTATTTTTGCTTGAGAAAGAGAAGTCAGATTTGGATGAGGAACTAATAGTGTGGATTTGGAGTGTATATGTGTTTGATCTAGAGATAATTCGTATCCACACACCATTAAAGGATTGAGGCTAGAGATAGCTTAACCCTCCCTCAAGCTTTGTGGCTAATGGTGATTATGGCTTTGGGGTTGGAGAAAATACAAAGCCAATACATCCTTGTGCTAAGAAACAATAGGGTGTAGTTTTATCCATTGCTATCCATGCTATAATTAAGTTTAAGGGTCTTTAATCAATTCCAATCTAGTTGACACCCCATCACTTGCACATCTCTAGTTTCCCCTCATTGACTGCAATAAGTGATTTGCCCTTTCTTTAGTTTATAATTCGAACTTGATTATTGCTTTTCTTTTTCCCCAAATATTTACATTTACGTTGTTTAGACATGACTCTAGCTAATTTGGATTGATTTAAAACTTTTGGATTATCCGTTCTTAATCTCTGTGGGATTCGACCCCGACATTCGTTGAAAAATGTATATGTGCCAGCGACCTCCTTTTGAAGGGAGAGGTGTATTGACTATTATAAGAAAAATAGCTCTATTGTCGGGAATTGAGATGTGATAGCCATTTTTTGTTTATTAATTCAAATTAATTTTGTGTCTTGTGTTGCTTTTATTTTAGTTATGTTTTTATTTGTACTATGGCATCGTGGAATAAAAGGAGGTTTGGTGGTTTCAACCCATATTTTGATAACCCATGTCCCTATTGTGAAGGATCCCATATTTAGAAAGATTGCAAATATGCCCCTAGAAGAGAGATATGCGCACCTTCTTTCTCCTATGATGGGTATAATAGCACTTTATGTGGTGGTTATGGTAGACATTGGGGTGATTGTCCCAATGATTTCACTTCTCAATACAGCTGCTATGACAAAAATGTTAGTTGTTCTATTATGTTTGATAGGAATGATGCCATGGCATGTGAGGGACGAAGCACTACATATGACCGCATGAAATCCATGCTCCAAACCTTTTCGGAATAGGAGTCTAACTTAGAGAAGGATGCCGACAGCTTAATGCTCATGGAATTGTCTACCCCTCAAGAAGAAATCTCTAGTTCTCTGAAAGAAGAATCTGAGAAGATATTGATAAGCATAACAGGGAGGAGTGAACAATGGGGCCTAGTCCTTATGGACTCGTGGGAAAAAGTCCAACAATATAATGAAGAAGTGGTCAAAGTGGACTTTGAAGAGGTAAGTTAGATTTTCCAACCAACCAACCCAACAATAATGCAAGATGCTGAAAGTAAAAAAGTAACACTAGAGCTGCAAAGACAAATCCAATAAATTATTTTTGAGGCTATAGTGCACTTGAGGAGGAGGATGTCAAGATGGAAGCATGCTTGATAATGGAGCAACTTAGACTGCCCTCCAATCATTTTTCAACATTGTACTTGGTTGACAATATGAAAATTGAAGAGGAAGATCAACGTAGCTTCATCTTAAAGTCTGTCATGCCAACAAAAATAAATCACATTCCTCTTTTAAAGGCCAATAAGTGCAAGATACGACATCTATTACTTGGTGACTTCATTTCTACACCATCACCCCTTAAGTAGAGCATAAAAGTGAAAAAAAAATTAGGAGTCAATTCACAAGGTCAAAATGGAAAGAAGAGTGGTAAAAATTGATGATGTTGAGCCGCAACGTTAAATCAAGTACTTCTTCAGAGGTAATCCAAGTGTTTTTCAATTTTTTTTACTTCATGACTTTGTTGTCTTTGTTTGTGTAGGGTTGAAAAAGGTGTAGAATGTGACAAAAAGTGGAAGGATCCAAAATGAGGAACTTGTGAAACACATATCCAAATGTGCATCATGTAGGTCTGGCGCATGTTCCAACCAGAATACCTGGAAAAAAATGTTCAAAAGTGATGCAGTTGTGTCTCATCTGCGAAATGAAGATCCAAATGTGCGAAATGCAGGNAATGACTCTATAATTCTATACACGAAAAATATATTTAACAGCAACCCAGAATACCTGGAAAAAAATGTTCAAAAGTGATGCAGTTGTGTCTCATCTGCGAAATGAAGATCCAAATGTGCGAAATGCAGGTCTGGTGCAGGCTCTTGGATAGTTCACTGAAGCTCCCGATGTATAAATTTCCCTTCGCACGTGCATTGCACTTGCTGCCACATGTCCCAACCTGCGGCTCACAAATGGCTCTATCAGACCAGGGAGTTCTTTCACCCTTTTTCCCCTTATTTTTTTCAACCTTGTGCATCAAGGACAATGCATTATTTTTGTTGGGGTTGAAGTCTGAGTAACCCACTGTTACTGATGAATGATTTGGCCCTATGGTAGATTGGGTGACGTCATTCTTAAGGATAAATCATCATTACTTGCTATTTAGCTCGTCATTGCTTGCTATTTAGCATCGTCTTTGTAGATAGTAGTTAGTAAATAAACTCTGAGGGTTTTCTTTATACCAGGTTCTTTCCCCAAGAGCAAATTTTGTTTATCTTATTTTTGTATCGAATCGAGTGATATTGTCCTATGATGAATTTAGAGACGAATTTTTAAAGGAAAAATTCCATGTTTTAGTTATTCTTCTGAGTCCCTATTTCAATCATTTTAAGAGGCACCGCCAGTTTTTTTACTTGGCATAAACAATATGATTTTTGAGAAAAAAGGGCAGATGAATTTGAAAAAGAACATTCTCTTGTCATGATTTCTACATTCTTTGTTTGACTTTTTGATTCGTAACACGAGTGTGCAAAACTCAGAATAACTTGTTAAAAGTCATGTCTTTGAATTGACCTTGAGAATAGCTAGACACTTTGGAGTGTGATACCTTGTGTGGTAAAGTTTTGATTGATTCTTGTGTGTGCATATCATCTAGAACTTACCCCAAATATGATTCAAAGTGAAATATTATGTAGCCGACTTGGGAGATAACCTTAGGTCCTTCTTGGATAGTCACTTTACCGCAAAATGACCTTCCTTTAACATCGACCCTAGTGAACCAATTTTTGAGCCTTAAAACCTTTTCCTTGGAAACCTCA
This sequence comes from Datura stramonium, assembly GCA_018107945.1. Lineage (NCBI taxonomy): Eukaryota > Viridiplantae > Streptophyta > Magnoliopsida > Solanales > Solanaceae > Datura > Datura stramonium. The sequence goes on from JACEIK010001202.1 coordinate 141,460, forward strand.
TTACAAGCCTTAGACCCTTTTTAATCCTCTACTTTGATACCCATTCCTCTCTAATTGCTCGTGATAAAAGAAAAGTGGGGGATTAAAGCCCAAGATGTGGGGGTGCAAAAATGAAGTGTGATGTAGGCAACAACCTAAGTTTGTGGGGCATGCAAAAGGAAAAAAGAGATGTGAGCTTCAATGTGATGTAGCACCAATTGCTTGATGAGGAACAAAATGACTGGCTGATAAACCTTGGATCAAAATAAGAAAGAAATGAATTGGATGATGCTATATCTTGTGTAAAAGAGGCTTGATGAAGAAATCGAAGGTGTTGAAAGGGTGGCTTGATGGAAAATTTGGATTGTGAAAAAGGAGAGATAAGGTGGAGTGGACTCGCTATGTGTGAGCGGGATGTTTGATGTGTATCACAAAGGCATTAGGGATGTTCTAGTCACTATAACGAAAAGTTATCTTACCCTTACCCCTAGCCTTCATTATGACCTGCAAGTCCTTAGTGATTTGAAGTTTGGAAACTCTATATTAGTAATGAGTTACATGAAGGGCAAGCCTATGGTTTGATGTGTGTACACTTGCATATGCTTGTGAGAGTAAATATATTTGCATCATCTTATAATCCCTATTTTTGTCAATTACATGAATGTGAGTGAGATTCTCTCTTGTGGTGAGTGGAGTTACATCCTTGGAGTAAAAAATATAAAAGTCTTGATTTCAATTGAGAAGTATGAATGCGACAAGTTGTGCAATGAACTGTTAGTCAAACCTTGAATGTTGAATCTCAATGACTTGAGGTGTTTGTGATTTTGATTTGAATGTAAATGCTCCTGTTTTGGATTGAGAAACTGATAGTGATATTTGCCAAATCTTTGTGGTGGTGCCAATTGAAGTTTGTGTGTTTATTTGAATCATTTTAATTTTTGAGTTTATGTGTGATTTTGGGATTGTTTTGAGTCTTAATGGTATTGTGTGTAGCTCTCACGATGTGATAAGCTTAAGTAAATTCTTCTTGTGAGTGAATGCTTTGCTTTAGGACAAGAAATAGTTCAAGTTTGGGGGTTTGATGAGTTGGTGTAACACCCCAAAAGTTTCTTAAGTCAGACTCGAGGCTTACAATAGAAAATAGCAAGAAAATAACACCACACCAAACAACAAACCTTAGTACGGTTCGTTGTAGGGTCCAACAGGTTGTTGGATATGCTCATTGTTTGATGTTCCAGAGAGCTGTTAGAAATTTTTCCAGAGTCCATGAGGGGATTGTATGGATGTGGTTTAATTGAACGGGTCATCGTTTATGGTCATTGAAGAATATTCAGATAATTTTAGAGGAATAATGTGGAAAACAACGGACAGACCAACTGTTCGTTTGGGACCACGACCCGTTGTATGGATCGTTGGTTCTGCCAGTTTGTTGAAAGTTTTGGGCTAAGTTGGAAACATTCTAGGCATGTGGATAGACCCGAGCCCCATGGATTTATATAAACAAGGTGTTAAGATTAATCCTTAAGTGTAAGAAGTGCATTGGATGCAAATTAAGGTCATAAGGAACCTCTAACACAAAGTTGAGTTGAGAGCCTTCTTACCGATTGAGTTTTCGTATAAGTTCTTATGAGGGTCAATTTCAAACGATCATAGCTCCCATTTCACAAAGTGTTTTTGAGTGATTCAACACATCAAATTGAAGCCCTTGGATTCTTCTTTTCAACGCATCTGAACTTGCATCAATCAGAGTTTATAGAAAAATATTATGAGCAATTTAGTGAAATAGCAACGGACATTGGACGACCCTTAGTACGCTTCGTCCTATCAAACAACGACCCATCCTATTGGTTATTGTAACTGCCAGTTTCAGGCTTTAATTCAATAGTTTGGGGGCATTTTTGGTAAACTCATATGCTTCAAACTCCTAAATAACATTGTTTTGGGCTTCCTTAAGGTCAGATTAAAGGGATTAACCTAGTCTAAATCCTCATCCTCTCCAAAATACCAATAGTTGAAGTTTCTGTCAAGGAAGGAGCTAGGGTTCTTCTTCAAACCTCTTCAAATCTTCTTGGGATCTTCAAGACAAGTCAATGGATGATTAACTCAGGTATGTAGGGTTATGAATGGGGAAAATTTTTCCACCCTCATGCCCTTTCAAGTCCAAATTCATGATTTCTACTTCTCAAGTTCTAAATTGTGAAATTCTAGGGTTTAAGCCAATTCAATGCAATCTTCCATAATATCTCTATTGGTTCAATTCTCTCATGTTCAAATGTATGATTTAAGTCTAATGGGAAGATTTTACACTCAATTTGATTATAAATTCATGATTTCATTTTATTAAAAATTATACCGTATTATGCATGTTTTATGAAAATTCAAGCCTATGATCCATGATTTCAAGTATGCCGAGTTATCTAGTATGTATGAATGTTTATGAATTCTCAACTTATGATTTCATGATTTTTACTTATGAATTATATCTCAAGTATGCATGATTTTATGACTTGGGCAAGGCCATGCAAGTTAAGTATGCTTATTATGATTTTAGCGAAGGCTAATAAGATCAGTTTGTGATATGATTTAGAGTCAAGAATCCCAATGCAGCTTATGATATGATATGGAGTCAAGATGCCTAATGTTCAGATTCAAGCTATATTTTGAGAATATGATTATATGAGCACTATGCATGTTTTGGGAGTTGTGTCTAGCACCAAGTAGGATTAGGATTCCAAGGTTCCCCAGTTTCATAAACTATGCACCAAAGTAGGTATATATATTTGGGATCTATCAAGAGAGTTTTCCCCCACCCCAAGGGGCTTAGCTTGATATCGATATCATAGTTTCTTAGCATCCTTGGATTTGGCAAGGTTTTGTACGGCTCTGCCCACTTGAGTGTGATAGTTGGAGATCACGTAAGCTCTATCGTGATGGTTTCGGTTATGATGAGTCTCCCGTTGTTCCTTATGATTTCAGTTACTTATGTTTATGACTCATGATATTATGTTTTACAACAGATTTGACCCAATGACCAGTTTATGAGCTTTTACTTGCGATTTCAAATATAACAAGTCATATGATTTCTATTTTTAAATCTTGAGTCACTATGTTCATTTATGAAAACCAGCTTATGATTATATATGTCTCAGATATGACTTTAGCAAGCAACCCTTACTCTCATGATCCTTTTGATTTATATGCATGATTTTAACTAATGTTTTAATAAGAATATTTTACTTACCTTACATAATTAGTACATTTCAAGTATTGACCGCATACTCCATGCTATATTATTTCATGATATAGGTTCGGGTGATCCAACTCAATCTCGCCGATAGCTCGTTTCCATATTAATCCAATTAGCCCCTGTTGGGTGAGTCCTCATTTTCTAGGGACATTCATTTAGTTATGTTGATCATGTCAATTTAGTTTAGACTTAGAGATAGCTGGGGGCTTGTCCCAGCATCTCGTCAGATAGTAGAGGCTTTTCAGACATAAACTTAGTATAATCAGCTTTCTGATTCAACATTGTAATGTTATTGTATATATATGCTTTATGATATTCAGTATTTTGCTTATTCATGCTCATGTTGTTTTTCGCTTAATTATTCTTTTAAGTCATGCTATGTATGTTCCATGGGGTAGCTTGGAGCCATTCATGTTTCTAGGTCCCGTGTCTCTATTTGAGGTCCTAGCTCGGATCGTGACAGTTGGTAATTTACCAACTCATTCATCTTTTAAACACGAATTATTTCTTTGTTTTCACTTAATCTAGGAATGTTTTATGCCTTTTCTCTTCTTTATGCAGGCATCTGATGGAAACAAAGATAACAAAGGATTTGAAATTAAAACAATTTTCTTTGTACATGCTTTTGCATATGTTTTTTGCAGATGCCACCACAGATGGGACCGCCTTGCACCTGCTTCTAATCTACTGTAGTAGATTTGCGTCTATGGACCACAAATGAAAGCAAGTGACCTATTTCACTGATTCAAGGGTAAAAACGTTCAGAAAGGCTCCCAAGTACCTAGAAGCTTTCAAGGGAAATTTTGGGAAGTTGTGCACAAGGAATTGGCAGATCTTTTCCAACCCAAGTGTATAGTCACACATTATGTCACTTATCATAGAGAGAATATTGTAGAGAGAAATTTTAGGGAGATAGAGAGTAGAGTACGATTTCCTTCTTCTTCTTCAACTTCATTGGGAAAGAACTCCATTGTTGCAGAACTTAAAGCTTAATTTGGTACTTAATATGTTGATTTTTGAGGAATTTTCTATGGGTATAATTTTTCTCTCTTCATTCATAGGTAGCCAAATTATTACCTAGGTGTGTGTTCATGATGAGTTTTTAAACTTGATTGGGTTTTCATGATTTGTTCTTAAATTCAATTAATATGCATGGATCTATAGTTCCTTTTAAGTTTTAATTAAAAAAGTAATGGTTGCAAACATTGATTTTCTTACTTTTGCTTGAGAAAGAGAATTCAGATTTGGATGAGGAACCAATAGTGAGGATTTTGGAGTGTAGATATGTGGGTTTGAGCTAGAGAGTCAAAATCCATATTCACACTCCATTAAAATATTGAGACTAGAGATAGCTTAATCATTCGTCAAGCTTTGTGGCTGATTGGTGGTTATCATTGGGGTTTGAGAAAACTACAAGCCAATGCATCCTTGTGGTTTAGGAATAATAGGGTGTAGTTTTATCTATTGCTATCCATGCAATAGTTGAGTTTAAGGGTATTTAATCAACCCAATCTAGTTGTCACCCCATCACTTGCACAACCCTAGTTTCCCCTTATTAATTGCAACAAGTGATTTGCCCTTGCTTTAGTTTATAATTTAAACTTGATTATTGCTTTTATTTTTACCTAATATTTACATTATGTTTTTTATACATGATGCTAGCTAGTTTGAGTTGATTTACAACTTTTGGATCATCCGTTCTCAATCTCTGTGGGATTCGACCTCGACATCCGTTGGAAAGTTTATTTTTAACAACGACCGTTGCCACCTCTTTTAAAAGGGAGAGGTGTGTTGAGAATTATCAATTGCTTATATTCAAAGAGTTCATAATCTTTTATTATGGGATGGGCTGGTGCTAGCTCCGATGGTAACGCTAACTCATAGGCCACTTTGCCTACCATGCGGATAATCTTGTAAGGTCCCACATACCTAGGGCTTAACTTTCCCTTCCCATCAAAATGCATAATTCCATTTAGGAGACACCTTTAGGATCACCCAATCGCCAAAGGCAAACTCTAACGCTCGACGGTGTACATTCGCATAGGCCTTCTACCTACTCTGGATTGTCTGAAGTCGATCTCTGATAAGTTTTACCTTATTCATGGCCTGCTGCACCAAGTCTGGCCCTAGTAGTTCTCCCTCACCGAGTTTGAACCAACCCACCAGCGATCTGCAATTTCGCTCATATAAAGCTTCATATGAGGCTGTTTGAATACTTTCCTGGTACCTGTTATTATAGGTAAACTCTATGAAGGATACATGATCATTCCAGCTTCCACCAAAATCAACAAACAAACATGAAACATATCTTCGAGCATCTGAATGGTGCAATCAACTTGTCCGCCTGTTTGAGGATGAAATGCTATATTGAGACTTACCTGAGTGCCGATACCTTTCTAGAAAGCTTTTTAGAAGTTTGCTGTAAAATGAGCACCCTTGTCAGAAATAATAGATAAAGGAACGCCATGTAGGCAAACTATCTCCTGTATATATAATAGCATAATCATCTATAACATATGTAGTTCTGACGGGCAAGAAGTGAGCCGATTTAGTCAATCTGTCAACTATCACCCAGATAGAGTCATGTTTCCCACTCGTCTGCCTGTAATAAAATCCACATTAATCACTTTCTATTTCAAAGTTGGAATCTCTATATCCCGCATCAAGTCTTTAAGTCTCTAGCGCTCAACCTTCATCCACTGGCAATTAGGACAGTACTAAGTGGCAAAACTGGTTAATGTCCTTTTTCATACCATTCCAATAGTATAATAGCTACAAGTCGCTATACATTTTTGTAGCTCCAGGGTGTACTGAATATTGAGAATAATGAGCCTCATCCATAATCCATTCCCGTAGCTCACCCACACTAGGCACACATAAACGACCATGGTATCTAAGGACTCCATCTGGTCCATAGTCAATTAGTTTATGCTTCTGCTACAGTATACAACTCCTCAGTGCGACTAATTCTGTGTCATCATACTGTTTCTGCTTAACTTCAATCACCAAATTCTGCTGTATCCTAGATGATAACACCCTCATTTTCGGCATCTAGCAACTGAATCTGTAAATTAGCCAATTGTTGTAGGGCCTTTGCCATTTCAATCTGATCAACTAAGATATGACTCAAAACTACCTATAGTCTTGCAGCTCAGTGAGTTAGCTATAATGTTTGCCTTACCCGGATGATACAAAATATCATATCATAATCTTTTAGTAACTCTAGCCATCTTCTTTGCCTCAAATTCAAATCTTTCTACTTCAACAAGTACTGGAGGCTCTTATGATTAGTAAAGATATCAACATGTACCTCGTATAAGTAGTGACACCAAATCTTCAATGGAAACACCATTGCAGCCAACTCAAGATCGTAGGTAGGGTAGTTACTCGTGCTTCCTCATCTGTCTAGAGGCATAAGCTATAACCTTGTTGTGTTGCATCAGAACATAGCCTAGCCCAACTCAGGGAGCATCACAATACACTATATAACCCTCGGTACCCTTTGGTAGAGTCAGGACAGGTGCTAAAGTCAGCCTATCCTTCAATTCCTGAAAACTCCGTTCACATGTCTCTGTCTACTAAAACTTAGCTACTTCATAAGTCAACTTTGTCAAAGGCACAAGATAGTGTAGAAACCTTCCACGAACTAGCAGTAGTAACCTGCTAATCCTAGAAAGCTACGAACCTCTATTGCATTCAAGGGTTTGGGCCAATTCTTCACAGCTTCTATTTTCTGGCCATCTACCCTTATACCTTCAACTGTAATCACATGGCCAAGAAAAGTACAGATATCAACCAAAACCTACATTTAGAAAATTTAGCATACAACCTGTGCTCTCGGATAGTGTGCAACACTGCTCTCAAATAATCTGTGTGCTCAGTCTCTGATTATGAATAAATCAAAATGTCATCAATGAAGATGATCACAAATACATCTAGAAAAGGCCTAAACACTTGATTCATTAGATCCTTAATAGTCGTTTTGGCATTAGTAATCCTAAACGACATCACTAAAAACTCATGATAGCCGTACCGGGTCCTAAAAGTAGTCTTAGGAATATCAACCTCCCTAACTCAAAACTAATGGTATCCAGCCTCAAATCAAGCTTTGAAAAGTATTTGGCACCTTGTACCTGATCAAACAAATCATCAATCTTGAGAAACATATATTTATTCTTAATGGTTACCTTGTTCAGCTATCTATAATCAATGCACATTCTTAATAACCCATCTTTCTTCCGCATGAATAACACTGGTGCACCCCACGACAACACACTGGGCTGAAAAAGACCCTTTTTAGGCAAATCCTTCAGATGTTCCTTTAATTTTCTTAGCTCTGCTGGGGCCATTTTGTATGGAGGTATATATATCGGCTGAGTGCCTTGAAGAAAACCAATAGCAAAATCTATCTCCCTTCCAGGAGGAATCCTAAGAAAATCTTTTGGAAAAACTTTTGGGAATTCATTTACAACAAGAATTGACCGGAGAGTCATAGTTTTACGTTCCCAATCTCTTACCCAAACCAAGTGAGAAATACAACACTTGGATATCTACTTCTGATCCTTCAAGTATGAAATAAATTTACCTTTTGGTGTAGTGGCAATACCTTGGTACTCCTAAACTGGCTCGTCAGGAAAATGCAATCTAACAATTTTGGCCCTGCAATCCACATTAGAATAACACACCGCCTACAAATCCCTACCTATAGTGATATAAAAATCAACCATCTCAGGTTCAACTAAATCATCTAGGTTCATTTTATCACATACCAACATTATACAATCTTGGTAAACTCATCTAGCTAACACAGATTCACCAATTGGCATAATACAGTAGATGGTCTAGACGATAATTCAGGAGCCGTCTCAAACTAACTCACAACTAATAGTGTGACATAAGAAAGTGTAGAACCAAGATCAAGCAAAGCATATACTACACGAGAAAGAATAATCAAAGTACCTGTAACAACATCAAGTGATGCCTCCTGGTCCTATCGATCGCCCACAACATAAAGTCGCTTCTGGGTTGCCCTAGAACTATAAACCTTTCTCCCTTTGCCTCTTCTATGGCCTAATTCAAATTTAGGATTTATGCCTGGAAGCTTGAATCGAGGATGATGAAGCAACTGCGGATCTATCTATTAGTCGCATTAGCTCTGCCGTGGCCCTATCTTGACAATCCCTCTTAAAGTGCCTTGGTTGCCCACAATGATAACATATATTTTGCCCCTGATGGAATGAACCTGAGTGAGAACTACCACACTAAGTACAAGGAGGCGCCGATACTCTCCCCTGCCCCGCCTGCTCTTGACGCCAGGAGCTCGACGGAGTTGGGCCCTTGTATCTGCTCTATCCCTAAAGCTGAGGTGGGGCACTCTATACTAGTCTGCCTAACTGCCGAGATGACTAAGCCCTTGGGTCACTCTGTTGCCCTCTTTAAGGACCCACAGTCCTAGCTCTCTTCTTATGCTCTTGTTGTGTTTGAGAACCCGTAACTGATGAACCAAATCCTCCACCCTTTGGGTGAAAACCTGAATTCATGCTATGTCCATGTGATCTTGAGTAGATACCCCCAAACAGAAATGATCTATATGAGGCCTTAGTCCTCTAATAAATTGATAAATTCTATCCTCCATCGTCTGAAGCATGTGCATAGCGTACCTGGCCAAAGAATTAAATCGAAGGCTATACTCGCACACACTCATACTGCCCTGCTCTAGGTGTAAAAACTGCTCAGCTCAAGCCTGTTGAAGCTCTCAGTGCAGAGACTGGAGCATAAAGGCCTCTGAGAACTCTACCCACTTAGTTGGCAGCGCATCGGCTCCTTTAGATCAAGTTGAAACCTCATACCATAATATAACCACATCACATAGTCTGAAGGCTACCAACTCTACTCTCTTGGTTACTATGGCCCACATCACCTTCAATACCCTATATGTTTTATCAATGAAGTCTTAAGGATCCTCACTTAGGTTTGATCTGGTAAATAAAGGAAGGCTCAAGGTCAAGAACTCATGGGATCTGGAACTCTAGGTCGCATGACCTCTGTGCCCCTCAATCGCCTCCAACCACTGCTCCTAACCTGCGATTATACGAGCCATCAGCTGAATAGCTCCCTCCAAACCCTATTCCTTCGAACCAGGCGGGGGTGCTATAGGTGCTGGAGGGTTTGCCACTCTATCACCCTCATGTATCTCCGGGGCGGGAGGAACTAGAGGTCTATCTGCTGCAACCCTAACTAGGGTTGGATTAACTATAGTATTGGGGTAAAAGACTCACATTAAGCCTCTGATCTACTTCCTGATCTATTGGATGACAACTGGTACCCTCTCCTACGACTATATCAATCAACTGCATAGTCATCTTCCTCATCACCTGCATGCTATGAAACAATAGCACGATTTAGATATCACAATACTTATGAATTTTCTCGAAAGCACGAATTATTAGTAAAAAAGAAGTGAAATAACTCCTAAATGTCCTATAGCCTTCGGATTATAAGTATGGTGCCCAATATACCCATAAGTAGGACTTTACTAGACATGGCTTTTGTTACACTCCGTAAGATTCCCGGCATCTAGATGGCCTATTCGCACGTTGGTTAAGCATATTTGAAAGTCATACGTGCTAGGAAAAGGCCCGGAAAAAGATCGGACGAAAATCCTATCGAACCACCGCGGAAGGCGCCGGGGCAGAGCCCCTCCGCGATGGTGCCGTGTCACGGAGGTGGGGCCACCGCATTGGCTCCATGACACGTTGGGCCTGTCCAGGCCCAAGTATATAAAGCCCCACTTCAGTTTTTAAGTGATATATTCCATTGAAATTTCCAGAAAACGCAGGGAAAGAGAG